>PVKA01020550.1:0-21178 GCA_004027165.1 Ctenomys sociabilis | reverse complement strand
TTTTAAACTATTTTTTTTTCTTTTAAGTGTTTCTCCCAGGCCAGCAACAAAGCTCAGCAACGTGGCACCTGCCTGGCAAACACAAGGTCCTGAGTTCAATCCCCAACACTAAAAACGAAAACAACAACAAAAAGATATAGGCTTAAGTGTTTTCCAATTATTTCAAATCATTTTTTACAATTTGCTATATCACATATTTAGTTTTCATATTATTTTCAATCTGTGAGGAATAAATTTTATATAGATTTTTAGGAAATTCTAATTTGTTTCATATACTTTTAAAAAACCTTAACTCTGCTGAAGCATCTTACCATGCTGATATAACATGGAAGCATTGCACATGTATGTGCAAATCTTGAAACCCCCTCAGTAGTGGAAGGGCTTCTCGGCTTTGTTTGGGCCTCCAGAGCTTTACAGATCTAGGTTCTTTGGTTACATTGTACAGAATTTAGCTCTTTGAAAAACTCTATATATGTTGGTTATATTTTGTGTTTTTTGTCTTATCAAAAGACTCTCGGAGTGTCTGTCTAGATATTTTAGGATATCAGAGTCAGAGCAAGTGCCATGGCCAGCCATAGTAATAAGAGTTTATTTTATTTTGTTTCTTCTTTATGAATAAATTTCATCTGCTCATAGTTGTTATACTATATGACTGTCATTGGTGTGTCTGAGTGTTATTATTTGTTTTTTCTTAGCAGAATTGGGGATTGAACTCAGGCCCTTGCACTTGCCAGGCAAGCACTTATTCCACTGCGCTATTTCCCCAGCCCCTGTCTGAGTGTTATACTTGAAAAAAATATCTACATTGTACCTACCTATTTTATTATGTTGAGTGATTTATGAAGTATTCTCTCTTGATTTTATGTTTTTCCAGCAAGTTCCACTTTTAAAATTTGGTAAATGTCTGGAAAATCTTTTGATTTTCTTTACCAAAATTATATTTTCTAGATTTTAAACTTTAATTTAAGTTTGGAATTTTCAACTGTTGGAATTTTATTGTTTGAGAATTCAACAGATTGTATTTTTTGAGATAATACCACAAATCTCAACTTGAGAATATTCTCATCTCGTAACTTATAAAGCACTTCTTTGTTGTTTCTCAGTACCATGCCAAAAGGCTGACAGGCAACACCTGAACACTGAAATAACCTCAACAAAAGTATCCCTAAGAAATACCAGGCCTCGCCAGGAGCAGCATAAATTAAGCAAAAGGGTTGATTAGAATTCAAATTATATTTTTACCTGATTTCCTTTACCATCCCTCTTGCTCCTTCTCCTATGCCTCCTCCATCATTATAACCTCAAATAGCCCTCAAGGAAAGTCCTGCTGATTACTAGGTGGTATAATTTTAGCATATTCTGAATAGGAAATGTGAAAAATCTGGCGCTATAACAAAATTTCTCCTAAGAGGAGTTCATTTGTATGTATATATGTATGTATGTATGTATGTATATATATATATGTATGTATGTATGAATGTATGAATGTATGTATGTATGTGTGTTCCCAGTGCACAATGACTCCATTGATCATAGAGAACTGGTTCATATACATAGCACATCTTCATTTTTTTTCCATTTCTTACCCCTCCCAGCCTGCCCTACTCCTAACTCTTGGACCCCTTCCTATGCATAAAAGCTCTACTTTCGTCAAATTTTTCTTCAGTTCCTTTTTTTGCTGTTGCTGTTATTGAGATTAAATCATGCCAATGAAGGTGAAATAGAATTTTCCCAGTATATACAAAACCGACCAGTTTCATGGTTCCCCAGTAGGATTAGCACCCTTCCTCCAGCACGTAGTATGTGCACCGTGACCTGAAGAAGGCAAAGGGGTGGACTGGGCATCTTAGGGTTAGGTTTGTCTACAGGATTTTCAAGGGCAAGACCTGCTGAAATGGTACAATAAGTAAAGAACTATTACACTTCCAATTCTTTATCAATTATAGGCTAAATCAATTTTGAATTGGAATTATACTACCAATGCAAAGGACCTCATGAAAATGTATGAATGTAGCATTTAATAATTATTAGGCACATTGTTATGTTAAAACATTTATAATATTTTCCTTCAATGTATTTTGTCATTCTTCGGATGCTTTTTTTCATTCAAAGATAAAAGCCAATTTTTTTAGTTAATATCTCATCTATATACAGGCCTTACTTAGAGTGCTGTACTTTAAACATGATTGTGTATGTTCTAATTTCTGACCAAAATCCAGATGAGTGTACAGTACAGATTTGCAAGATACATCAGATGCTCATTTTATTTCAAAATCATTCTTAATGGTTTCATTTTGAAAACTAAAATTTTAAATATCAAGTATTTTCTATGAATGACATTTAAACATACCTTCACATTTTGGGGTAGGTGTAAACCATATGTTCTTATTTGCTTTCACTTAGCACAATTAAATTATAATTTTTCAAGAGATAATCAATGTCCAATAGCACAAGAGTTTAAAAATAGTTTCATATGTTTCTTCTTTTAGTATAAAGTGACACTTTTGCAAGCCACCTGCTAGCATTAAGCACACCTGAAAGAGTTTATATTTAACCCAAGTTCAGACCTTATGCAACAGGATCCATTTCTAGACTTAGCCAGTTTTTATTTGTTTTATTGAGATCTGCATTAGAAGTTAGAATTCTGCCTTATATTTCTCTTGGCCATTTTTATGCTGCTTTTTTTCTGGCTACTTAAACAATTAGGAGATTAGATATCAAGCAGCATTTATCTGAGTATTTTAAAACTGAGCCAAAATAAAAGCTAATCATTTTGTAATCATTTTGTAATCAGTACGCATAGAAGAGAAGAAGCAGCCGTGAAGCAGTTGCTGCATATTTGCTGACAAAATATTTAATCCAAACATTTAATTTCAATCTGCCACTGTTCTCAGTCAGTATAATTACTTTAAGCAAATACCATGTTGAAGAAAATGGTCCCAGGCACTGAAATGTAAATAATACAATATAATCACAACTACACTGAAATTCATGTACTATAATTTATTTGGATCAATTTCATAAACATGGGTGTGAGAAATGTTTAAATTATTGTAAACATGTGGATCGAGGCCACAGTTATAGGAGTTGGTTTACTTATTCTTGTTAGCTGCTTATACCTGAAACACATTTGGAAAACAAGAACAATCACCCAGCTTTTCTTATGATAACAGTACAGATGAATACAATTAGTTTTATGGCTTTTTAAATATGTCAATGTCAGACAAAGCATATAACCAATAAGAATATGCACAATAATTTGTACAATGGATGTATTTGAAAATTGTAATAAATATTCTGAAAAGATTGTTGAAGTATATTTATATAAATGTGTTTTAAATAAGTTTCTATGAATAGCACAAAAACTGGCATACTCTCTGTCTTTTTTTTTGGCAGAACCAGGAATTGAACTCAGGCCCTTCCCCTTGCCAGGGAAGTGCTTATTCCACTGAGACATCTCCCCAGTCCCCATATTCTCTCTCTTAAAAGAGGTTACCATCAAGAAAAATGTTAACCCAGTCTTCTAATGAAGATGATGTAAAAATGACAGAGTTAAAATAAATGGGCTATCTTAGAAGGTCTCTATTTTTCTTTTCTTAGCAAACACAAAATGTGAGACTCATATCTCAGGCGAGTGGAGAATGCGCCTCTCGTGGCACCAGTCTGCAGACTCCTCTCACGGATCTGCCTCATCCTCTAAAATACAAGTTGAAAGGTTTTTAAATATTCTTTGTGAAGTGGCAATTACACTTGGGTGGCTATCTGACCCAGACTTCTGAACAACCAGAAAGTGATAGAATAAATAGAACTTTTATCTTGGAGCTTGAAGCCAGTCAGATGTTATCTATAACTTAACTAACACAATCATCAACAAATATTTTCATAGGTCAACATGATATATTCTAAGTCTGCATTCACAACTGATGATGTGGACTGGCGAGATAGGACAATGGACTAAAGCACCTGCTTAGGCAAGCTTGGGCAAGCGCAGGACCTAGGGGTTGGCACCATATGCTGCCCTAGCCCCATCCCCAGGGTAGGCCCGGGTCTGGGCATGGTGGTGCATGCCCGTAATCCCAGAGCTGGGCAGGCTGAAAGCAGGAGGATCACAGTGAGTCCAAGTGGTGTAATGAGACCCTATAACAACCAAATTTATTTTAAAAAATGATGTTAGAATAGTTTGATATCTGGGATTTGTTTCAAAATAATATAGGGACTGGAAAACAAATATTTTAGATGAAACACAATATGATGTAAAAATCATTTACATCATATTTTCTACAGTCATTTGTAGATAATTCTTAAATAAATGTGATGGTAAGAATTTATTATGGAATACTTCTTAACTTGTGCACTCTAAACAACTTCCTGTATTAAAAATTTTAAATTTTTAAGCCTAAATTTAGTTATATGTCCCTGCAACATAGCAAAATTTCTCCATAGATTCCAAATGTATATTGATGTAACCTTCCAATAACTCACAATAATACCTTTGCTAATGTTTTTCTCTATATCAATTTGAGGAGTTAAGAAAGTGATCAATGCTTTCAGCTGCCTGGAAAAGGATCTCTTACAGTATGTGATGCACACGTGAAGGATATTAATTTCTTTCAAGACAAAATATCTGGAGACAGATATTTTTAAGGGAAAATAACACCAAGGACACCTCACCACATCGTGCTTTTTCATTATATGGGATACTTAGTATGAATTTAAGCCTCAAAAATTGGACTGTTTGTATCAGTCCTCCACCATTGTGGACAAAGAATTTTCCATGCTTCTTTTTTCTTTCAACTCTCATAGAATCACTACAAAACAATACTTTGATGTCTGATTGATGAGCTCAAGAAATACTGGAATACTAGTAGTTGTGATTCTCAACTTCTGCAACAAGCTGCTCTGCAGATCACATCTTCAGAGATATGCTGACAAACGTGCCAGTTACTATTACCAAAATGGCTGTGGGTAACAAATCAACACAAACCCTCAGATCCATACAATAGAAGTCTTAAAGCACAGCTCTACAGAGCTCAGCTAATCTGAACTAGGGGTGACCGATATTCTTTGGCTTCATTAGCTCATAAATAAGATGTTAGCCTTCAGCTGGCAAGTGGATCGGGTGGCACACATGGGTCATATGCTTAAATAACTCCGTTGTGCTCCTCAGATATCTACTTGTGCATCACTTTTCAGTAGAATTTTTTCTTCTTGAAATAATCACTCTGTATTCTTATTCTAATTTTAAGTTTCTTTGTGTAACTGTCCTAACAGATTGTGTGATATTATAAATAAATGTTGCATTTTGAAATAATGTTAGAAATAGGAAGGATTTATAAAGATAGAACAGCAAGAGTTCTCGTGTACTTTACCTAACTTCTCACATGTTGACATTTAACACAACCATAGTACATTTATAAAAGCCCAGAAATAAAATACTTATATGGTACTGTTAACTAAGTTGCAGATCTTAGTTCATCCATTTTCTAGATTTAAATAGTTTTTATACTTTTGTCCATTTTTGCTTCAGGGTCCAGTAGGGCTGTCAGGTTGCATTCACACTTCATTTCTTTACTCTTCTCCAATTTGTAACATTTTCTGTCTTTCTCTCCCATCTCCTCCTCCTCCACCTCTTCCTCCTCTTCTTCCTCCTCCTCCTCCTCCTCCTCTTCCTTTTCCTCCTTCTCTTTCTCCTTCTCCTTCATAGCTTCACATGATCACCAGTTCTCAGGATTTCTGCCTGAGCATTTTTAAATTTTCTCACCAGGTAAATTTAAAATTGGTGATAGGTTTAGCTGTGCGCAACATTTCTTCATGAGTAGACTAGGATTATGTATCAGGAGTAAGATATCACATAAATAGAATATATTCATTTCATCAAAGCAGGTATCATATGCCATCTGTACGACTTATTACCAGTGATGTTAACTTTGGTTTCTTGGGGATCATGTGCTGCCAACATTTTTATTTGTAAAACTGCTCTTTTTTCAATACTCCAGAAATGGCACACTGAGTCCAGCACACACTGAAGTGGAGTGGAGCTAACACTCACTCCACAGCAGGATAAGCACCCAGGGAGAAGTAAACATATTGAAACAGCCATCATAAAAAAATTTTTGGAAAAGATGCTAAGTTTCTCTTTGAAGTTTCTCTAGTAGTTTAGCATTTATCTATGTTCTCCCCTAAAGGAATTGTTACCATGATAATCTCATAGCACCTTTTCTTCAATTCTCTTTTATGTATTCTTTAATTCAGACTTTTATTCCCCTACCTTTATTTTTGTAGTTTTGCACTCATTCATATTCATAAGGATTTACAAATAATTTGTTCATAAAATGACAAGATAACACTGTAGTAATTCATCTTGTTGCTCAAATTATTCTAAGTCTGCTTACTGGGAGCACATTCACATTCCAGTATCATTTTCGCACACCCTCTATCATTTTAAAAAAGCATTTTATGTGTAAATTTGTATTACAATCACATTTAAACTTTTGCAAGATATATACAATGACATAACACAGAAGTGAGTAATACCATGTATATTTGACAAAAATGTAGGATATAATAGTTTTATTTTCTTTTTTCTAATTTTATACCACTTAATTTTTTCTCCTCATTAATTATATTGGGTAATATCTTTAGTGAAGTTTTCTGTAATAATAAGAAGATGATAATTTGTATGTTGTTCTTTAAATTAATGAGGATAGATTTGTTCTTTCTCTGTGTAGCACAATGCCGTTGTATAAATGAGACAGAAGTGTCCATCATCCTTATTGTATTTCCCCCTTGCTTGATTGATACGCAAATAACAGGTAAATTTTGTAAAATTCATTCCAGCATCCTGCCTGATATTTTCCCTTATGTATATTACAGCATTTCATCAAAGGAAATTTTAATAATGAAATTTTCTCTACCTTATCGTTGATGTCAAATATATATTGATTTTCAACAACTGAGATTTACCATCTGCTAATAGTAATTACATAACATTATGTGGTTGATTACAAGTGTCAAGATTGGGCTGGCCAGATAGCACAGGACTAACGCGCTTGTGTAGGCAGGCTGAGGCAAGCACGGGGACTGCGGTTCCATCCGTGCACCGCATGCTGTTCCAGCCCCTCCCCCAGGGCAGGCTGAGCCTGCCACAGAGTCTGGGCATGGTGGTGTACACCTGTGTGAGCCCACCGCTGGGAAGGTTGAAAACAAACAGGAAAATTACCATGAGTCCAAGCTGCATAGTGAGACCCTGGAACAACCAAATGCATTTTAAAAAAAAAAAAAAGTTACGATTTTAATGTTGTTATTAAAAGGTTAAACTTAAAATTTGTAAAACAGGTTAAGTGATATATTTCTTACTTTCCTTCAAAAACGTTATTTTGTTAGGCCAGCTAACCTCGCAATCCCCCTCACCATTCCCAGAGTTCCTGAGTCCACCCTGCTGTCCTCGCTCTGAACACTGCTGGGGAAACCTGGCAGGCCTGGCTCTGCCACCGCCCCTGATGCCAGAAGTCTTCTGAGTCTCAGCTGGTTCTCACCTTGGAGACAGCCACGGAGACCTGCTAGGCCTAGGCCCAGAGTTCGTTTGACTCCTGGCTGTCCATCCTCAGGGGTGTGGGGTGAGCCGCTCCCTGTCCCCTCCCCTTCTTAAGCTCAGCTGAGCCCCAGAAACCAGCCCTCGCCTGGAAGACTGCTGAGGTCATGGGACGAGTTTGCCCTGAGCCCATCGCCCTCAGTGAAGGTTAGCGGAGCCATAACCACCTATCATAACACAGGAAGACTGCGGCAGGGACCCGAAAGCAGGTGCTGGAGGATGGTCACAGGAGCCTGCAGGAGTCTTGGTGAGCCCCACTTTGTGGTGACTCATCATCAAGAGACCCTTGCAGAACTTTGGGGTGCACTCATCGTCACTGAATCCTTCTTGAGCTGCAGCTTGACCTCCCCCAACCTAGGCAGAAGCCACATTGAACCCCACACAGCGGGAGCATTTGTGAGCCTACCCTGCCCTCCCACTCTCCTGAGCGCCTTGCTCACCAGCACCCCACTCACTTGCCATCACGACAGAGACAGAGAAAACACTGTGAGCTTTAAAAATGACAAGGGGAAGGAACAAACGGCAATTTCACATCTACAGCCCACCCAAAACTAATCCAGGAGACAAGGTCATGGAAGAACTTGGAAGTCACCTGAAATGTCTGAGAAGACAGCAACTGAAGTAAAGAAACAACTCCATCAGGCTAAGGTGACTCCTTCGGCACACTGTGTATCATCAGTCACTTTCCTCTGTGGTCCTATGATCTTGATCAGATGATTTGGGACACCACTTAGTCGGAGGATGTCACAGCAGTGGCTCTCTTATTTGGCTTGTGACACTGTGTGTGGAAGACCCTTAAAATGCCCTGGAAAGACTAGTAGTATTTATAACCAAATTCAGCAGGGTAGCAGAATAAAAACTCAACACTCAAAAACCAATACCATTTCTATATGCAAAGAATGAACACACTGAGAGAGAAATTATGAAAACCACATCTTTATGAATATTTAGGCATCCATTTCCCAAAGGAAACAGAAGATTTATACAGTAACAATTATAGTACTCTGAAAAATGAGATTGAATATGATTTCAAAAAATCAAAAGATATTCTTTGTTCTTGGACAGGAAGAACCAATATTGCGAAAATGATCCTACTCCCCAAATTGTCATACACATTCAATACAATCTCAATTAGCACTAGTATACCTCACAGATCTAGAAATAAACTTTCCTAAAATTCATCTGGAACCAGAAGAGAACTACAGTAGCAAAAGCAACCATGGACAACAAAGGACAGCCAGAAGGCATCACAACTGTGACATGAAATTATACTACAAAGCCACTATGTCGAAATCAGCATGCTACTAACAAAAAAAAGGGAAAAAAAAACTGAGGATCAATGCAACAGATTAGAAGATGCAAACACTAGGATAAGCATACATAGCTAGCCTGTCTTTGAGAAAATGGCCAAACTGGGTCATTGGAAGAAAGATAGCATCTTTAGTAAATGGTGCTAGATTTTAGGCAAATAATCCAGTACAGTCCAGTAGTCCATAATAGTAGTGAGTTAGCACAACTGGCAATTGTTCAAAGTTGTTCTGAATATATATATATATATCTGAATATATATATATATATATATATATATATATATATATATATATATATTCCACTGAACCATCTCCCTAGCCCCTAGCTTCTCTTGGTTCATTAAGAAGATTTGTATAATTATTGTTTAGACAAGATATCATGTCTGCATTTTGTCCTCTGAATAACTACAAAGATAACAATATGCAAGGCTTTAATTATTGTAATTGTCCTATTAACCTGTTTTGAAACTGTTTCATTGCTATTTTATGCTTTTTCTCATTAAAATGAATAAAAACTAACAAAATAAAAGAAGAACACAAAAAAATGAAAATAAAAAAGTGGTACTGGAAAAACTGGCTTTTCACATGTAGAAAGCTTAAAATAGACCCATGCCTATCACCATGCATAAAACTACAGTCAAAATGGATCAAAGCTACTATTCACTAAGACGTAAAGATTAAAACTGAAACACTAAATATTCTGGAAGAGAAAGTAGGTAGTTACCTTAAAGACATAGGTAGACAGTTCATGAGCAAAAATCAAACTTCACAGGACATACTTCAAAGAATCAACAATTTGGATCTCTTATTTTTTTTTTTAATTCTTTGTCTTTTTTTTTGGAGACAGGGTCTCACTGTGCAGGTCAGGCTGGCTTCGAACTCACTTTGTAGCTCAGGCTGGCCTCGAACTCACAACAATCCTCCTGTCTCAGCTTCCCAAGTGCTGGGATTACAGGCATGCACCACCACGCCCAGCTGGAACTCTTTTTTTTGAAAAGTTTCTGCACTAAAGAAGTCACCAACAAAGTAAAAAGAAAACTCATGAATTTGGAAAAATTATAGCCTATTGTCCTTCAGACAAAGGATTCCTTTCTAGAATATACAATGAAGTAAAAAAAAAAAAAAAACAATAGATTTCTAAAATTCAAAGATCCAATCAAAAAAATAGGCATCTCAGATGAATATACACTTCACAAATGAAGAGATACAAATGATAGATAAATAAATACATGAAAAACATTCAAACATCATTAGGCCTTCAAATTAAAACAACACAGACTCCATCCTATGTCAAAAAGAATGGCTATCATCAAGAACTCAGCCAATTTTAACTGCTGGAGTGGCTATAGGGAAAAAAAAAACCCTTCTCCATTTTTGGTGGGAGTGCAGCCTAGTACAACTATTATGGAAATCAGTATGTAGAGTCCTCAAAAAAAGATAGCATTGGAGGTTCCATTCAAGCCAGCTATTCCCTCCTAGGTATTTTTCCAAAATAACTCAAGTCATCAAACCACAGTGATATACGTGCCACTCACGTTTATAGCTGCACAGATTATCACACCTAAATCTTGGAAACAACCCAAATGTCTATCAGCTGATGAATAGATAAAACAGATATGGCATTTTTACACATTGGAGTATTATTCAGCTGTTAAGAAATGCAAATTTGAACTTTTGTAGATAAATGAATGCAATTAGAGACTGTATTGGTAAGTGAAATAAATCAGACCCACATGTGCAAGCATCATATTGTCTCACTAGTGTGAGAACCTGAAAGAGTAAATATAGTCTGAAAGGTACAGTAGAATCTGCAAAAAAGGAAAAAAATGGGATAAAGGACAAAAGAAGAGAAACAAGATGTATTTATGTATATATTCAGGATGGCTTGCATACTGCTGATCTCTGCTGTTCTTTTGAAAGGAGCTGTTAATGTTTACTTTTTCTTCCATTTTGTTATTTTTATTTTAATTTCTTTTTTGTTTGTTTAGACCAGTTTTGCTTGTTTACAGCTAAACAATTCAAAGGTAAGATCATGCAATACAGCAAACCAATCCTGAATTTCTATTACTCTGTCTAATAAAATTTTTATTTTTTCCAATGCTTTTTTATTACTGTTGTATTCTTTAAAACTTAAAAATCTATTCTGTTAATGTTATATTTTTGCATGTGCATGCATTTCAATATTTTGTTTGCTTCTATTTGATATAGCATTCATTTTATTTAGTTACTTTATCTGTAAAATAAATGAAATTGAAATGCAGATTTTTTATGGTGTGTGGTCTTTGTCACAGGGTGTTACCAAGGTTTTATATTCCAAATTTAAAACAAACTTTTCTTCCTTTGTATTTTTGAGCAAGTAAATAACAAGTCATTTATATTTCAAACTTCTAATAAAACTTTTCTGTAGGCCCATTTACATCGTTTTTCATAGAAGTTGAACAACTTTCATTAGACTCATGGGGTGTTGAATATAGTTAGGGATTAACTATGACACTTTGTTTTTTCTTAAATAATTCTATGCATCATTCAGGTTTTAGAATATCTTCACATACAGTTACTGGGCTAGCAATATGGTTTTATCATAATTATGATTTTCTTACCTTTTCTGTTATTATATTCTACTTTAACATGTTCATATCTTTGATGAGATTAGATAGCTACATCTCTTTGGTTTTTCTTTCTTTTCCTAAAACAGTTGTTACCATCCTAAATGATGAATTTCTACTTTTATCTTAAATAATGTTGTAATTCATTTTCATTTTCTTTTTGCATGTCTGAGATGTTGAATTCGTATTTTTGAGTTGATATAAGACAACTCTCATATTTTCCTCTGTTCTCTGCTGTATTATATTTATTCACATACTACTTTCTGTATTATTTTGACTCATTTATTTACCTAATTTTATTTTAGGTAAAATTAACATCCTCTGAAGTCAGGACCCTGGCCTCTACACTGGGGCCCTGTGCTCTGCCTAAATAGGTGTTTTAGTTCACTGAGCTATCAGGCCAGCCCTTCTGTCTTATTTCTGATGACCTTTTTCTTTCTCTTTCCCTTCACAAGCCTTTTCCTAGAAAGCACATCCTCTCACTCTTTGATTCCATCCTGGTAGCCTCCATTGAAGATCTTGGCTGTAGCTAAAGCTTCCTTTAGGACACACATTTTGTTCTCAGGCCTTTCCAGGGCTGTGACAGTTTTACTGTTTTATTTGTCCTTGTAGCACTGTCTCTTTCTTTCAGAAATTTATTTATTTTAAATAAATGACAGAATGTGTGCCCACACTTTTTACTTGTTTCATTCACCCTCATCTTCTTCTGTTTCTTTTTTTTTTTTCATTTTTTCTTTGAATTATATCCACATGCATTGTTGCTGTGCTATTTCATGTTTCATCCTTCATCTTTGAGTTTCATTTTTCTAGAAAGAGAATCAGGTAATAAGTCTCTTTCTTTCTGTGTGTGTGTGTATGTGTGTTTGTGTGTCTGTGTGTGTGTGTGTGTGTGTGTGCACATGTGTGTATGAAACCTGATAATATAATTGACTTTAAACTCTAACGTACGTGGCCAGACTTCATGGCTGAACCAGCCTTGGCAACCAAAAGCTATTTTGCCTACTTTGCTGGTACAAAGCAAAGTCACTTTCAAGTGTGCCTGGCAATATTATATTTTGAGAAGCTTGATTACTACTTTTTAAGGATCAAACTGGGCCCCCAGGATGGCTCTTTGATCTAAGTTATTTCAACTCCTGTAACAATATTAACATCAACAGATATTTTGAACTTTCCACCTCTCTTCATCAGATTTTATTATTTTTCTTTATAATTTTTATTTCTGATACTTATTGTAATGACATTTTCTGTGCTATGCTGCCTTTCCTCTTCCTATTTTTAAATCTTTTGCATGTGTTTTGAATTTGTAAGTGGTTGCCCTACTGGTACCTTTAAGGTGGAGTTTCTTAAGTCATTTCATATTCTTTTTTAATTTGTAAGATTTCTAAAATAATTTATGAAATGCTGACATAAAGAAAATCACTCACACTGGGGATGCTTACCTAAATGTCAGGCTTCTTTATTACCGAAGATTCTCAGTCAATGTACTAATTTCATTTTTGGTATCAGGGATTGAACTCAGAACCTTGTGCTTGTTGGGTAGGAACTTAGGCCTTGGAGCTATCTTTCTGGCCAACTAATGACATTTTGGGCCTGTTGTAGAAGGTCCTGTACTTTGTAAGATGCTTAGCACATGCTTAGTACCACCTTCGTCCTCTATCTGCTAGAAGTCATTTGGGAAAACCCAAAATATTTTTGCATATTACCAAATGTTCCTCAGAGGCAAAAGTGCTTCTAGCATTAGAAACACTCGACTTAATTCAAAAGTCAGATAATGGCAACATCCACTTTGTGTATTTGTATGTCCATTACTAGCATAGTCTAACCAGTAGTCAATTGAATACCAATATTTTGATGACATAATGATTTATTGGACGGTGTATTAGTCAGTTTATTTTCCCATTTTAGAACAGAATGGATCATATTGCATCAAATATACATATTTCTTTAGAGAAAGGGTAGACAGAATCACTGTATTCTCCATAAGAGGCAATCTTAGGCAAACACTATGCATTTTATGTTAAGAGATAAATAAATTGGGAGCTTATACTTTATTGTTCATCATGTGGAGTTTTAGCAACAGAGCTGAGCCGAGCCCTGGAAATGAGCTGTATACACGCATCACAGAATGAAATAGCTGGTAAAATTAATTTCTGATTAATTAAAAGAATATGAAAACAATACAGAAAATATTTTGACTTGGTGGTAGAAAAATAAACTGAACATTACTAATTTTTCTAAACCTGTTAAGTTATAAAGGCAGACTATTCCTTAATAGTGACAACACAATGACTGGCCTTAAACTTTTCTTAGGATCTTAATTATTTTGGTTAAGCATGGGATCCCATCTCACAAAGTACTAAACTTAATGTGTCTAAATGCAGTAAAAAGTGCCAATGAAGAGTATATATAGTGATCTAACTAAAATGACAGTGAATTATATAATTGGAAAATACTGAAAAAATTCTATTTAGAAACATTTTGAAATCCTCATGCATAAAAGTGTACTTTCAGAGTGTTGCTCTTTGTTACTGATGTGGAATCCTCCAAAGGCCTAGTGACTGCCAGTGGCCTAGCCAGGTGACAGGTAGATACTATAGAATGGGACGTGTCATATGTATAATTCGCCATTTCCTCCATCATGGAGTGGGTGGAGAACAATTATGGCAGAATAAAACTGACTTAATTTTTAATTATAGTCATGTGATGCTTTTTTGTCATTCTTTGAGGGCCAAGATTTAAATCTACACCACTGAGAATAACTACTTATTTGTGATTGATTTACTTGATATACTCATAAAAATCAGTCATACTATATATGGATATGGAAGAATTCCCAACTGACAGGTGTCAAATTTTGCTCACTAAATGTTGCTAGCTAGAGTATTGATTGTATAAGCAAAAAGACTGCAATACTTCTCCAAACTTTTCTTTGTGTGAAACCAGAGATTGAACTCAGGACCTTGTGCTTGCCAGAGAAGTGTTTATTCTACTGAGCCATCTCCCTGGCCCCTTTTTCTGAACTTTAATCACGTCCATCATTGAAGGTTTTAGTGAAAGATAAGAATATCCAGATATCTTATCAAGCGAGAACAATTTCTATTTCAAGGGGAAACTGTCAGTTGAATTACGAGTGGTATGAGAAGAAATGGTGTCTAATGTTAAAAATATAGAAATGAAAAATAAATATATACATATAAGATGAAATGCATAATCACCACAAAGAAAACTCTTATAAAAACAATAGCAATATCTTGAAGGGAGAATCTAGCTTAAATAAATTTTGGTTTTGATCATGTAGAGATAGGTAGGCATTTGACAGGGATTTGATAAATGTTATGAAATGAATTAACAAATAGGGTAATAGGTTGGTATAGGCTTCTGGAACAATATAAATCCTAAAAGCAATCTCAGTTTTAGGATGTATCAGAAATTACAAAAGTATAGTAGTCCTAAGCACTTGTCAACATGCAGGGGTTCATTTTTCTAAACTTGTTGGAGGTGTTACAGCAAAGTTTTATGATTACTTTTAAAAAGATAGGAGAGTTTGAGGAAGAAGCTGATACCCTGAACTTCTACTAGCACTCGTTCATTTAGGAAAGGATTTGGAAGAGGATGACTGGTGCTCATTTACCAAAAAAAGGAGGCAGAAGTTAGGACATCTATCAGTGTGATTTTTCTCTAGCAGGCTTCCTCACTGGCCCTGCCACAATGCTTACTTGGGGGAAACTCAATCTACTTGCCACTAAAGCCAGAAAAACGGAGAGAAGAGGGGTCAGAGAGGGGAAGGGAAAACATCACTTTTCTAAAAGGATTAGAACCTTCTAGATGACAAAAAGTTACATGTTTTGTCATGTGCGTCTTGCTTTATCTCGGTCTTAACCATCCAACAGAAAAGTACAAAAACAAGGTATATAAAATAAGGCCAAAAACAGCTGGGCGTGGTGGCGCATGCCTGTAATCCCAGCACTCGGGAGGCAGAGGCAGGAGGATTGTTGGTGAGTTCGAGACCAGCCTGAGCTACAAAGTGAGCTTAGGCCAGCCTGAACTGCAGTGAGACCCTGTCTCAAAAAGACAAAAAAAAAAAAAAGGCCATAATAATAAGTGGAGCAGTAAATGGCTCTAGTCAACAGCTTTGGATAACCCATTAATACTGTGGACTGCTGGACTGTGTTGGATTGTTTTGCTGAATTCAATCACCTATGATAATTGAATGACAATAGAATACCCATCTTTGACAGGATGAAACAAAAAAAAAAAGAGGGATACAAATGAAGGACCATTCTGTGTTTATATAAACAGTACAGTTAGGATAAATATGCAGTACTTTCACCTAAATCTATGAGAAGAAAGATTTGCATTAATAGTGTTTGGACAGGATACCCTGTCTGCTTCTTGTACTATGGATAACCACTAGGAAGATAACAATATAAAATGTATTAATTATTAAAACTGTACTATAATTCAGCTTTAAAAAAAGATAGGTATACAGCTACATTCTCTTAATTCATTGATTGGAGGCATCTGCTCTAATAGTGTTTGTAGATAGAGTATCATGTGTGCACCTTGCACAACAAAAAGGCAATACAAAAGCAATGTGCAATGTATTAATTGTTGAATCTGTCCTACTAATTTGATTTGAAACTGTCTCACTGCTATTTGTTCTTCAATAAAATTTTTAAAAAAATTAAAACTGAAAGCAAGCGATATGGTTTTATGGATCTGGTTTTATGGAATATGTATCTCTATGGTATTACTCAGACCACACCAGACAATCAAGAACAACAAAAAAATTTCTTTGAGACGTAATAATGCATTGGTAAGAAATAAAAGAGGATTCGGTCACTTTAAGTAAAGCAAATGGAAAAGAGCTCTAAAAATGTACTGACTTTGTTAGTAATTAAAATTAAACAGATTTTATCCAATTTCTTTGTTTTCTCTTTTCAACAAGAGTATATCTAAAGAATGCTTGGGTTTTGAATCTCACAGTACCAGCTAATATAGTCAAAAATATGTGAACAAGTATAACTAGAAAATATCAGGCATATGGCAGCAAACACATTTTCATTCATTTTCCGTAGGGAGGAAAACATTTTAACAGAATGCAAAATATTGTGCTCTGGTTTACTTGCCAAATAGAGAAAAGTGTGAATTTTAGCAAGGAAATCAATGGCTAGTTTAAATTACAGGAATTTACAGTAATTGCTTTAATAAGATAATTAAAGAAGTTGAGTGCTTACATGTTAGAATTTAAGAAAGAGTTTATTAGAAACTCCTTCATTTCATCTTCTGATTTGTGACTGAAACATTGATTCGGATGAGTTTTGCTCCTATAGTGATAGTGATTTTTTTTTTGCCAGAAAGTAACTGAGTTAGACTGCACTCACCCTTATACTCTGTGTTCATTGTTTGATGAAGTGCAGAGGTGGGAAAGATTGTCACCTGTTTTTTAACACCTGTGTCCTTCTTAATATAATTGTGAGCAACTCCAGTGTAACTGCATAAGATTGGTAGACATGAACTATTAATTCAGCTGCACAAATAATAAATAATGGCCCATTTTAATTTGTTAACTGGAAACGTATCATGCAACCATAAACAGATCAACTGAACTGAGCCTGTTGCGAGACATTGCTTTAGCATGGTATTACTTTCCAAAAACTTACAGCCATAATTCTCAGGAATGAAGCCTGGCTTATATCATAGGCCAAGTCCTTCTGTCAAAAAGGACTGAACAGGGCTGGCCAAATAGCACAGTGGATTAAAAAAACGCCTGTAAGCAGACGCAGAGGCACACTGAGATGGCAATTGAGATTGCCTTGGGAGGCTGCTAAAAACAGGTGGATCACTACTAGTCCGATCTTGTAGTGAGACCCTGAAAACCCTGTAAACTCTTCCCTAAAATACAAAAGAAAAAAAAGAAAAAAAAAAAAGACTGAAGAACAGTAGCCTTTCTTACGTATCAGATCTGTTTATCTGGGAAAGCAGAACTCATCTCACCAGAAACCTAGAAAAGAAGCATAGACTAGGAGTCTAGCAGTGAGCAAGATAGGAGCAAACTGCAGGTGCAAATGCAGTTCTTTATTTATTGCTCCCAGCAGGTGTCGGGAGGCCACCACTGCAACCATCAACACCCTGAGACTTTTTTAGTTCCACATCCAAGACTAGGGAGAGGAGAATGGCAACTAACCCCAAGGGATTAGGTACCTGACTCATATCCCGACCTCCAGCAGACTCCAGCTGGGTTTAAATGTGGTTTTTGTTTTTGCTTTTTTTTGTTTGTTTGTTTTTGTAGAATTTCTGATGCTCAGTGGTTGCTGATTATTTCTTCGAGATTTTAGTTCTACCCCAGTGGAGATGTGCTACAGAGTTTATCTGTTCTTAAAATTGCAATTTCTGTAAAGAACTGTCTTCTCTTAAACCGGTGTCCAAAACATGAGCTCTCACAACAGTTAAACAAACAGAACAAAGACAAAACCTACCCACTTAAAAACACAGCCTTCACCATAATGGGAAAATGAATCTAAACATCTGGGAGAGACTGGCTTCACCTGTGTGGGGTTTTCATAAAATACTCTGAGAAACCCAGATGTGAGTAGTGATGTGACCAGGCAAATGCCTACAAGGGGCCTGTGGGCATCGTATTGATTCAATTACAGCTAAATAATGTACAAAGAAGATTAATGGGCCTGTAGCCAAACTAGTAAAGAGGTGATGCATCACACCATGTGTTTTCTTACTTGTGAGTTTATTCAGTATCCTTTACTTCAGTAGCAGAGAGTGCTCAAAACACCAAGGACTTGATAACCTTTTACTGAACACTGAATTTTTTAGGATCAAAAATAATTTCCAAAAAAGGATGAAGAGAAGAAGAATTACGTGCCATGCAAGAAAACAGAATCTAAGACAAAGACATGAATATGAAGTATTGGGGGCCCCTCAGGTACTCACTTGTCTTGCTCACTTGGGGATGAGATAGACAAACACACAAATTCACTAAATAAAATTTCCCATGTTTTCAGCTTGTACCCAGTGACAGTTGGTTTACGGACATTGATTCCGTGGTTGCTGCTCATATTCTTAGATCCTGGTCTTCTGGAAACACTGTCTCTTGGAAGCCCATGCAAGTTTCCCACCACAGAATTTCTCCCTTCTCAATATCAGACAAGACTATCAGCTTCTCCGCGGTTGCTGCTCCTTTTTTCTTTCAAACACACTGATTACATAGAGTGTTAAGTGTTCTCTTTCCTGAAGTTTTTTTCAAGTGACTGCAGACTAACTATGCACTACATGACAAAAATCAATATTTTTCAAATATAAAACCACTTCACTCCATAGACAGGCAATTTATGTCCTTCTGAAAAAAAATAAACAAACAAAAAATTCCACAGACCTCATCCTGGGATATTAAGACCTAAATCACTCTTGTAGTTGGCTTTTGACTATAAAAGGACAAATATTTGACTAGGCCTGATTTCATCAAGTTTGCAGCCCAAATATATCATCTGAATTATAAGAATAAATGGAGGTTATGTCCACACATACAGAGAGAAGATGAAAATGGGGGTAATTGAGCTAATTTTGATCATTCTTGCTTCTACCATTCTTCAGGGAGATCTGCATAACTGGGGCTCCTATCCTGGTTTACAGTCTCAGTCACATCCACGGTACAGATAGAGAGGACAAGAATGGGCTAATAATGTAGCCTTTTACATCCCTTCATCTCTTCTTGCTATTTCCTGTGTAACAGATCACAGTATCCTTATCTAGGGCAAGTACAATACAATATTTGCTCATTTTCCATGCCAAGCGGCCCCAATTTGAACCTAGACTAGATAATCTAAAGAGCCCTACATAATAAATTCTTCATTGCTGCTCTGATTTTCAGTGTTGTAGTGCTTAAATTATCTAAAGAAAGATTATATTCCAAAAAATCATATTATAAATTTCTTCACCAAGAAGTACAAATATAACCTTGCCACTACAATTTGCTGTACTCCACTGTGGTTTCTAGCTCACTGAAGTTCTTTTTTCTCAGAACATGAACTGTACACTAAAGAAAAGACAGCTTGGTACTTACTCTTAAAAAATCATGAGCAGAAAGGACAATTCATACATATACTCCTGAAGCATAATCACCATATCAATAAAGGGAGAATTATGTCTCTCATTCTGTTTCCTTATATCTCATCCTGTGTTATGCGTCTCTAAACTTTCAAAAAGGCAAAGGAATAAAACAACCCCTAAATATAGATTTTCTTAACTGAAACTTGGCTAAAACTGCATACTTAAATATGACGTTAATGATTAGGACCAGGATGCTGAGTTACAGACCTGGCAGGCTGGTAATAACACAGACAAACATGTCGCTAAGGCTCACATGAGGCAGAGCTCAAAGGATGTCCAACTCACTGCACCACACTGCTATGGGGCAGAGATTCAGAGGATGTGAGGCAAGGAGGGAATCTGGCGATGGATGAGAACTGGACCGCCTAGGGCCAATATAAAATGATAGTTGTGTGAGCCAGATTCTATGTTGGTGAGAAATTCAAATCAACCTGTAGTACCATGCCACACTGGGAAATTAAAGCTAAAATTCTCTCTCTCTCTCTCTCTCTCTCTCTCTCTCTCTCTCTCTCTCTCTCTCTCGCTCTCATTTTCATTGTGCATCTCTTTCATCTCTGCAAGTTACTCCTGGTTTAAAACCATGGCAAAGAATTGGTTGGGCTCTCCAGTTGCTATATTAAGGACAGGGTAGAATATGAATTTATTCTTCTTGCTCCATTTTGAAAACCCCAAGGTAAAACTTCATGACTCAGTTTGCATTGTTACAAAAGGCAGCTATGTTTTCATCCTGCAAAAGGATTTGAAGAAAATAAGAACTAGATTAATTACTCAACAATGTTTGCTGGTATAAAGCTGGAGAAGATGTAATACAACTGAAGAAATATGGTACAAATAAAAGTGCAAAGATATTTGGGGAGCAGATTATGGGCCATACCAAAAGTGAATTGAAGAGCTTAAATATTTTTATAGGTCAGGAGGCAATATGAAATGTTTGAGGACATAATTAGCTAAATAACAGACTATAGATTACGATGGTGCCAGTGGACTAGAAACTATGGAGCAAGGAAAAGGAAGACAGCAGACCAGAACCCAAAGTTTCTTGGCCTGGAGTCCCCTTATCTATGCACCTCATGTTCAGCAAATTGAATCTATTTATATCAGTTTCCACCTTTATAAAAGTGGAAACCAGAATATTTCTTCCATCTATCCAATAATGTTACTACAAAAAGAATGAGTATGACTTTCTTGAATAAATTGGAAGTACTAAATAAATACACATGTTACTACTCCTAATTATGCCATTGAAGATTTCTTTCTGTTAAGGAATAGAAAACCTGTTTCAAATTAGTGGTCACGGATAACTGCTGCTTATCTAAATGGTAAAATGCATTTAGACTGTACCAGAGACAGAAGGAAATGCACTGTTTTATTGCAAATTAAGAAAAAGTTACTCCATATCTGATGTCAATAGTGGCGCACGCCTGTAATCCCAGCACTCGGGAGGCTGAGGCAGGAGGATTGTTGTGAGTTCGAGACCAGCCTGAGCTACAAAGTGAGCTTAAGGACAGCCTGAACTGCATAGTGAGACCCTGTCTCAAAAAGACAAA
>PVKA01020549.1:0-40173 GCA_004027165.1 Ctenomys sociabilis | reverse complement strand
GGGAGTGTCACAAGTGTCCCAGTCAGGATTGTCTTTTGGGAGAATGGAAGCCTGGAAATTTAGTAGACCTAAGAAATCTGGGTGCCTGGCTTTGCCCTGGAGCAAGGCATTCCTGTGAAGGCACAAGCCCCATCTTGTTTTGATGATGGGGGTGGGGGACCTAATGGCCTTCATAGGGCAGCCTCCAGGCTCTGATTTCATCTCTGTCTTTGTCTCTGTCTGTCTCTCTCTCTGTTCCTGTCTCTGTCTTTCTTTGTCTCTGTCTAGGTATCAGTGTCACTGTCTCTGTTTCTCTGTCTCTGTCTCTGTCCTTGTCTTTGTCTTTCTTTGTCTCTCTCCAGGTCTGTCTCTGTCTCTGTCGCTCTCTTTTGTTTTCAGGTGAATCTGAGGGAGGAAATGATTCAGGAACCTGTGAAGTCTTTTCATACCTTCATTGTCTGCTGTTGTTTTGGTTTGAACCTCATAAAAATGCACCAGCTAAATCCTAAACAGGAAGCTCTGTGAAGCAGCAGGAAGTTTTAGGGATGATTTCTACACAACTCAAAATGCTCCCCAATGAGAAAAGAGAATTGATTATTGGAATATTTATCTGCAGGAAAATCTTTGGTGACTGCTATCGTTGGTCTTTTCTATCTGTGGATGCTACATCCATAGATTCACCAATTGTAGCTTCAAACTAGCTGTCTAGAGACAGCAATGAACAAAACAGATTCCCTGCACCCTGGGGAAGGGTGAGGTGAGCCAATAAAAAGCAGGTAAAAATGTCATAGGCCACAACAGCAAAAGCAAGCAAGATTAGGGCCAGAGAGCATGTGGCCTGGGTCATTAGCTATTTCATGCAGGGTATTCAGGAATGGTGTCTCTGATGACAGTTGTCAGAGACCTACAGGAAGGGAGGGAGGGGTTAAGCTCTGCTTTACAAAGGCAGTCACATTACAGACCTTAATCACAGTGCCTGGAGG
The DNA here is from genome assembly GCA_004027165.1 of Ctenomys sociabilis. Classification (NCBI taxonomy): domain Eukaryota; kingdom Metazoa; phylum Chordata; class Mammalia; order Rodentia; family Ctenomyidae; genus Ctenomys; species Ctenomys sociabilis. The sequence continues at coordinate 39,211 of PVKA01020549.1, read as the reverse complement.
CCTGGAATCTTATATTAATGCTGGGCCGTACTATCCACACCATTGGTAGGGCTCATAAAATATTTGTAGTGGCCTGGCTCGGTGTGGGGCTACACATCTGTACTTGCAGCACTGAGAGGCCAAAGTGGGTGGATTACAAATTAGAGCTCAGCCTGGGCAAGTTAACAAAATCTTGCTCCGAAATAAAAAGTCAGGGGATGCAGCTCAGTGTGAAAGCCTTGGGTTCAGTCCCCAGCACCACCAAAAACATCATAATGGCTTTCATGGAGCTTTGTTTATTTCTTTTATTTTTTCTGTAGTGGGGATTAAGCCCCGGGTTCTCTATCACTAAAATACACCCTCAGGAATTTTATTTTTTACTTATTTATTTTGGTGGAACCAGGGATTGAACTCAGGCCCCTGAACTTGCCAGGCAAGTGCTTATTCTACTGAGCCATCTCCCCAGCTCCCTTATTTTTTGAGACAGGGTCTTGGTAAGTTCCCCAGGCTGGACTTCTGCAAGTCCTAGCCTCTCTGAGTGCTAGGATTACTGGTATATGCTACTGTGCACACTGTCCCTACTTAAGAAGATATTTATATATTCCTTTTGTCCTTTTTTGGCACTGGGTATTAAACCCAAGACCTTGCACATGCTAGACAAGAGCTCTATGCTGGAGCTACCTCCTCAACCCTTTTTGTATCTTAGTTTGAGATAGAGTCTTTCTCCTTAAAGTAAGCCAAGGCTGTTAGCACCACCCTCTCTGCAGGCACCGTGGCCTGTGCCTGTTCTCTGTCCTCTGCCACATGCTCCTGTCAGTGTGTTCGGTATGGTAACACATGTTCACAGTAGATTATGGCCACTTCATTTCTGCAATCCCTCCCCACGCCTTGTGACTATTCTTACGGCTTGCTTCGCATCTCCCTTGAGTCCCGAGGGTGACCAGCCTTCTGGCCCTGTATTCCTGTTGCCTTGCTTCACTGCCAGGCCAGAAGGAGGGCTGGGATTTACTCAGTGACATCTGGAAAATAACTTTGCTGCTCCATGCTTCAGCTTTTAAACACTACATACCATTCTGCTATGTCACAGTCCTATTGTGATGTTTAAACGAAAGTCTGTGATGCTGAGAAGAAAATATTATATATTTAGTTTTGTATTAGATGGAGTAGAAAACCAGAAGTATAATTATAGGTGCACTCTGTTTTTGGAAAAATTGGCCCATGGAAATTCCCATAACATATATTTATATGGAGAAAATTTTTCATTTCAAAAGTCTTAGTTTCCTTTACTTTCTGCAGGTATCATTGTAAAGTGAGGTCATCTCAAAAAAAAAAAAAAAAAAAAAGAAAGAAAGAAAAATCAGCCACTGCCCAACATTTCAGGTACTTGCATAAAGACAGCATGTCTGCGCTGCCCTTGACTACCCAGGACCGTGAGGCCTCTTCCTGCTAGAACCCTTAGCCCCCACCCTCTGGCTGGGCCCTCTTGGGCCTCCTTGTGAGAGAATCAGCTTATAAAGACAGAAGGTTGGCTTGCTCCCACAGTCTTAAAAGTCTTTTCAGTCCATGGTTGGTGGACTCCACCACTTTCAGGCTTGGACAGGCGGCACATCATGGCAGCTGAAGGCCATAAAACTGCTCACCTCATGGCTGGGGTGCAGGGAAGGATGAGGGTGTGGACCTTGGAACCAGACGACCTCCTTCTGGGCACCACTTCTTCAAGGCTCAACCACTTTCCACAAACACTAAGGGCAGAGGGCCAAGTCTTTAACCTATAGGCCTGTAGTGAGCACTCATCCAAGCCATAGCACCACCATAGAGTTGGCCCGGCCTGGACTCTGGAAGCACAGCTGCCCTCAGAAAACTGGCTTGGCGGCCTTCTCTTGATTTCAAACCCATTCCACCTCCTTTCTCCTTTTTCCAACAAAATTCTTCAGAACGCTGTCCATACCCATTCTCTCTAATTCTTCTCCTTCCATTTTCTCTTGATGCCACGTTCATCAGTCTGTCATCATGCAAGCTACCTCTGAAAGGCCACCAGCCAAATCAAGGGAGACTTCAGGGGTCTTAGCCTCTCAGGAGCTGATCACACTCTGCTGTGACCCATTCCTTACCTGGCCTCTGGGCCTCCTTTGTCACTCTGTTCTGTCTGTAATTATTTCTCTAATCCTCACCCAGCAGAATATCCTTAGATTTCTGAGCTTTTTCTACAGTCACTCTTAAGTGATGTTATTATCATGTGGATTGAATATCTCATGAAACCTGCCTAATTCATATTTCAGCAGAGACTTGCTTTCTGAATTGATTTATATATCCCGTTGTTGACTTGGGATTTGCACTGGCACATTTAACAAAGCATCTCCAATTGGATGCCGTTACAAGGGAGCTTTTGCTCCACCTTACAAACTGGCCTTCTCCACAGTGTGCATGGCACCTCCCAAAGATGACTACACCCTAATCCCCAGGACCTGTGGGGACATTTATTGCTTAGGTGGGCTCTGAAGATTTGATTCAGCTAGAGGTTGTGAGGAGGAGAAGATGACCCTGGGTCATGTGGGTGGGCCCAGTGAGGCTGGGAGGGTCTGTATACCATGGAGGGAGGCAGGAGGACCAGAGTCAAAGAGAGAAGGAAGGGTAGCAGCAGAACTGCGAGTTGGAGCCCTGTGTCTGCCTGACCAATGCTTCTGCTCTCTGTGCTCACCCGCAGGCTCCCCCTGCTCACTCTGCATCAGTCACACCAGCAGTTATTTCCCTGGCCATCCCGCAGGCTGCCGGAAAGGCTGCTGGCTGACAGCCCAGGTACCAAAGTTGCCTCGGGCTAGGGACAACAGCTTCCCCCCTTCCTATGTGGCAGCACCCATGACTGAATGACTTGGGGGTGCCAGGGCATGGCTGTGTGCATTCCAGCTTCCACACTCCCCATGTGGTTATCTGACGTTCTCTGTGCAGCTTTCTGTCACTGTAACAAAATACTTAGGAATGGCTTGGAGGAGGAAAGACTGGTTTTGGTTCATGGTTTCAGTAGCTAGCTCCACTGCTTCTAGGTCTACAGCAAGGCAGAGATGTCATGGCAGGTGGGTGTGGTGCAGGACAGCTGCTCACCTTGAGCAGCCAGAAAGAAGAGGGAGGGAAGGAGAGAAGGACAGAGAAGAGACAGAGGAAGGCAGAAGAGGAGAGAAGGAAGAAGCAGGGAGGAGAGGGGAGGAAAGAGGAGAGGAAGAAGAAGGGAAGGGGGGAAAGAAAAGGGTTAGGGGGAGTGCAAAGGGAGGGAAAGAGAGGGAAGAGGAGGGCAAAGGAGGAAGGGACAGAAGAGGAGAGGAGGGGAGGAAAGGAAAGCAGAGAGGAGGGGAGGAGAGAGGAGAGAAGGGAAGGGGAGGGGAGCTTGAGAGAGCTGGAAACAAAACACAGCTTCTGTGGGCACAGCCCCCTAGGATTCCCTTCAGCTAGGCCCTACCTTCTCAATTTCCATCACTTCTCAATGGCCCATCCACGTATGATTCATCTGTGGGCTAATTCTGTATTAAGGTACCACCCTTGTGATCCAATCAGCCCATGAGCCTCATCTCTAACCATTTCTGCAATAAGAACAAGCCTGACATACATAAGCCACTGAACGACGTTCACTGGCTCCAGATCACAGCTCACCTTTCCCTGCCTGGGCTTGCTTCTTTCTCCTCCACAGCTTCCCACAGTATCATCCAAGCACTTTCTAAGCATCATGGGTGCTAACTGCTACCTGACACTGCTTTTGGGGACCCAACCTACAAACCTGATGTCCTTGCATTTTCTCTAGCAAGCCAGGTACCCCTGGCTTTTTCAACTTCTGTTCCTTTTACCTGCTCAGCTCTTCACCCACATATTATCAAAATTTATACCTGTCTTCCCTCATGTCTCTGCTCAAATACCCAGTAGCCTAAGACCTTTCCTGATGGCCTTATGTAAAATGGCCAACTCTACCATATCACCAGTGCTACTGTCTTCATTATGCACCTTTGTCCTCATCAGATACATAATTTGTTTTTATTCTCTCTATAATCTACCTTCTTAAGGGCAGATGCACTGGCCAAGGTGGCACACATTTGTAATCCCAGCATTTAGGATGTTGAGGCAGGAGGATCATCAAGAGTTCCAGGCAAGTGTGGACTACAGAGTGAGACCCTGTCTAAAAAGAACAAAAGCAAAAACAAAACGCCATAAGGGCGTTTTGATATCTATTTGATCCAGTATGATCTGAATGTCGACAAGAGCAGTTCCTGGCTAGTGCCCAGTTGGGCTGGTGCTGGTCTTGCTTTGACTTGATTCTCATCACTGGCTCACTGCTATAGCCCTGTGACTATTTTATTCTTGGTGCTGGAGATCAAACCCAAAGCCTTGCGAATGCTAAGTGTGTGCTGACCACTGAGCTATGTCTGATTCAGAGTCAGTGCCTTCACACTTTCCATCCATGTATCCTCCATGACTAAGGGTCTGCTACGTGGTCTTCTCTGCCGTCTCTCTAGAGTCTGAACTCTGGCCTTAGAAACCAGTTCCTATAAACCTGCTGCCAGATCCCCAGGAATCCCATGGTCAGATTCCAGATGCCTTCCTGTTGTCCATGCCTGGAGTACTCTGCACTACCCGCCTACGGGCTGGCCAGCCTTCCCGAGAGGCACATTCGAACCCAGAGTCCCACCCTTGACCTTGCCATCAAAGGAGACATTGCTACACCGTTGGCATTCTAATCCAGGGAAGAATAGTCCAGGCATGAGTCTCAGCTCTGCCACCTCCTAGCAGGACAGCCTCGGCAGGCCACTCACTTCCCTGCGCCTTCGCTTGCTCCCTGGTGCAGCCAAGTCTATGGCATCAGCCTGGCAGAGCAGCTGGGCAACAAGATTTGAAGACACATGAAAAGTGTCCAGCACACAGTGGACGATCAGTAAGCCTCTCCAAGTGCACTGAAATCCCCTGGAACAGCTGGCCCTGTGTTAAAGCGGCAAGCACAACACCCTCAAGGGGAGAGTGTAAGACCAGGCAGCTCCAGCACAACAGAAAGCACTTGCTGTGGGAAACCATCTGGTAGGACACAAAGTTCCATGATAACCCCACTTGTACCTGAACCATATGATAACCTATTCAGCAAACTTCCATTGTCAGCCACTTCTACTATGTCTAGACATTGTTTTGTGTAGAGAAACACAGGCAGGGCTCCATCTTTGAAAGATAGCCCATACTGACTAGGTGATAAAAACATAGAAAATGACAGGATTTCCCTCTTCCATCCTCATCTCTGCCATATTTAATGGAAACACATACACTAACCCTTGCCAAATTCACAGAAGCCTTTCTAGTTCCCATTCGTTACTATTCAAAAAGGAGAAAGTAATAGCGTGAGAGGCAGACAGGGTGTGGTGAGTTGAACACAGTACTGAAAGTAAGTTCAACATAAATAACCAATGTTGGCAGATTACACAGTTCTTGAGTTATTTTTGTGATGGCCAATGTTTTCTTTTTGATTTTATTTTACTCCCTCTTGAACTGGCTAATGATTTCCAAGGAATAGAAGAGCCGTGTGCGGCATGTCCAGTCAGCCCGTACTGAACGTACAGAGGTGCTGTGTTCACTGTCTCAGTGGATCTCGGCATGGTAAAGATGGTGAAGGGACTGATGTGGGGCCATTTACTTGTAATTTATACGCTTGCTTTGCAAAGAGTCATCAACTCCACAGAGAAAACACAGAGTCTACGGGGAAGGGTGCTGCAACTTTGAAGTGTGAGGTGTCACCTCTTGGAAACAAAACACTCAAAGGCACATCATAGAGATGTTTCATACTTCTTCTTAATGACAGGATGGGAAGCTTCCTTGGCCATCCTGGGGTGCTGTTCCCTGTGAACTTGCAGCCCATCTCGGGTGGACAATGTCATGAGAATGTTTTTCTTCCTGGAATCAGCAGGCAGCTGCAGTCACTGCCAGCCGTGTTTTCTCCATGATACTGCCAGAAAGAACACACTTTTAAGTCATTACTGATTACACTTTAATCTACATCGTGTTGGGAATGGAATCAAATCTGACACACATGATATTTCCTCTCAATACACTTTATCCATTCCAATTGGTAGGGATGAAAACCATGTCCCCGAGGATACACGGCCCATATCCAAGAAGCCAGGCAGATTCCTTCTTGGTATTCAGCCCATGACTGTTCTGAGATTCCCAATTTCCTCCTGGGACCTTGTGTGTGGGGGTCAAGAGGGATATTTGAGTCGAAGAATATTTCCCAAGAGAGGCCCTGGCATTTAAGCATCATCTTTCATTTTTAAGGAAAGTATTAGATGCTTATGGTAAAAAAAAAAAAAAAGAAATAAAATTAGCCAGGCCATGGTGACAAGCCTGTCTCCTCACATGCCGACCTCCTCGATAGCTCCTTTCCCCGGAGCGACTACTGTCATCGTTTTGTTGTAAATACTTCCAGCGTCTCTGCATATGGAAGAGGAGCTTAGATTTTTGAAATGCATTTAACATGTTCAGCTCAAACGGTTTGTAGGTACCTTTTCCAAATAGCTCTCCATGGTAACACAACTCCGGAACACACACCAGATCACACACTGCCATTCTTGTAAGCACAAAATGGAGGGGAAATGATGCAACAGGGAGCAAATAGAAGGCACATCGCAGTGAACCGCAGTGGTTAGTGGCTTCTCAGATGGTTCCAGACAGCTTTCTACACAGAAATAGCTCGGTGAGAACAGCCCGGCCTACTCAGGCTGCAGAGCAGATCCCAGGAACCTGTCTCTGGGCAGCCTCCCCAGCGAGCTCAGAGGCTGGCTGCAGGCTCCGGCACCCCACCCCAGGGACCTCCTTGTTCTTTTCCTCACAGCTCACACCTGCCCCTTGTCTGCCCCAGTCATGTGCAGAATGGAAAGTCCCCCAGGTTTTTCTGGCATTAGGGTGAGTAAAAACCCAACTGACTCTCCCACGGTAAAGAAAAGGACCAAAACCCTGAAACTGAATGAAACTGATTTAAAAAAAAAAACCAAAAAAAACCCCCAAACACCAATAAATACAGTGCATACTCTCTTTCTTGCTCTTTCTCTCTACATATTTCACAGAAATAAAATAAGAAAATCCAGCCAGTCTACCAGGCCACCCAGAAGCTAATGATGCACAGGACTATTGAAATCTGGCAGGGCCATTATCCTGCAGTTAGCTGAATGGGCACGGTGCACAGTAACTTCATGGGCTGTTCTAGGGATTTTCCATAGCGGCAGCGTGAGTGAAGATGTTTGAGCACTTTTACTTAAGTACTGCTATAGCGTAAAAAGAATAGTCATAATTATGAAGAGCCTGAGTAAAAATCTGCCACCCAAAGCTAACTTATAAGATAGAAGCCACACAGAGACCAATGGAAAAAGAAGGTTTCCATTGTAAAGTGAGTAGACATAAGTACATGGCTTACTTTTGGCCAAAGAAGTATTTATCATTTTGGGGACATGAGAAAGAATCCACCCTCCTTCAGGAAAATACATCCTTTCCTGTTGGCTAGTGCCTGAAAATCCTTTATGGGTTGCCTTTACTTCTAGGTTAGCAAAGTGTGAAAAGTGAAGTCTCCTGCAGAGACTGGCAAGGACATACTGTTCATTTTCTGAGCACCACTTAAGGCAAATGCTCTACTTCCGCCCTGCTTAGGACTTTCCATGAAGGTTCTCCTTCAGTGGCTGTGGTGGGTACACCCAGTGCTGTGCCTTTCCTTTGGACCCATTTGGCCCCATGACTCACTGGTAACCAGTAGAATGGGCAGAAGTGATGCTCTGTGGCTTTTCCAAAGTCAGATTAAGAGAAGCTTTGTGGCTTCTGCACAGTGTTCTGGAGTGTTTGCACTGGAGAAAGTCAACTGCCATCTTTTTTTTTTTTTTTGGGCGGGGGGATTGAACTCGGGACCCTGCACTCACCAGGCAAGTGCTTATTCTGCTGAGCCATCTCTCCCTGGGCTCTCAACTGCCATTTAACAAAATAATACAATGTTCCTGAGACTGTCATGCTATGAGGAAGCCAAAACCAGCTTTGTGGAGGAGATGAGCAGGCAGAGACACCTGGCAACCCTCAGCTGTTCCATTCATCCTGTATACTAGACAGCTGAAGAAAGATGCAATCTTGGCCATCCAGCTCAACACAGTTTTTGGATGGTTCAAGTCACAGCCTGTGCCTGATAGTATAGGAGACCCTAAAATTGTTATCACAGAAAAAACTTAAAGAAGTCCTTGAGCTTCATTTGCTATTAGTAAACTTGAAATGACTAATTCTGGAGGTCACAGCTTGGCAATGCATTATTAGTTTTCCAATAGCTTCACAGTAGATAGAACCTCTGATGTGTGGGTTATGGTAATAGTTGCCTAGGTTACTGCCCAGGGACTTGAAGCTGCTTTTACTAAAAACAGTGACTCTTCTCCTAGTTCTATAGATGTCTGATGGGTGACTAAAAATGAAAAAGAAGCCTTGGCACATTACCTCTATCCACTTTGCTGTCTTAACCTTTGTGTCAGAGTCTAATCAGGTCTCCATGCAGATCTGTTGATTGATCACTTAAAAATTGCAGTGTCCAAGCCTGTGATACAGGGTTAACTTGGTCTGTTGCCTGAGGGAGCTGCTGTGTTTCTTCTACCCCAGTCTTGTGCTTTATCAGTAGCTCAGGCCCTGCAAGTTCTTCAGCCCTAGCTATGGTTAGGATATTTGTGCAGGATGATGACACAGCTGGGAGAGGAACTCAGCAGTTCCTGAGCAAAGCTGATCATCCTCTAGCCTATCACGTACAAAGTCATATGCTTTGTGCACGGTGCTGATGTTAGGTAGATGAAAATCAAACAGCTTCCAAGATGAGCTTACTATGACGACTCAGTGTCCAAACCCATCACAAGCAAAAACATCTTCGAAACTGTCCCCCTGACCAGTAGAAATGACTGGGACTTATACCCTACCATACATGAATAAAAACCTGCTGCTCTCCTTGTTCTGAGAGCAGGAGCTCAGTCATTCTCTTGACCAAATACTTGGTACCATCAGCCCCAGTTTGGCTGAAGTCCCTCACCCCCAATAAAGTTGTCTGTGCAAGGGTATGTGTGCTTGTGATGTCTGGCTTAGCCTCTAGGTCCATAGATCCTGTCACTGTAGCAATTAATCTAAGGCAGCCACCTTGACTGGGAAGAGAGCCAGTTTAAAGATGCAACCAACAGAGGATGAAAAGGAGAGATGCAGAAAGAACCTGGATCCCTGACTTTTTGGTTAAAAAAGGTTATTTTCTTTGGGTAGTTTTTTCCTTCCTTTCTTTCTTTCTTTTTTTTTTTGCGTGTGTGTGTGTGTGTGTGGTGGAACAGTGGATTGAACTCAGACCCTTGCGCTTGTCAGAGAAGCACTTATTCCACTGAGCTATCTCCCTGGTCCCAGGTTTTGACTTTTTGAATTAAAAACCAAAATTCCCTATTGATTAAATCCATTTGAGTTGGTTTTTCAGTTACTTGCAGCTGAAAGCATACCTCCAAATAGACTGAGCATTATGTGTTCTATTCCACATGGGGAGGTTTGGTGATTTGCATGTGTTCAAACACCAGAAACAAAACAGGTAGGATTAGTTTTTGAGGCAGAGTCTTGATAAGTTGCCCGGGCTGACCTTGAAATCATATCCTCTTACCCCAGCCTCCTGAGAAGCTCCATTTATGGTCACATGCCACTGTGGCCACTTACGAGCTAGGATTCAAACCCAGGTCTTCGTTGTCAACCCCCCTGTATCAGTTAGGGATCACTAGAGAAACAGACTTAACTATACTATACAAAGGATTTACAAGGTAGGCTCCACGGGCTACCTGCAGAGTCAGAGAAGAATGCAAAGAGGCTGTCTGTGTGTCTGAGCAGAGGATCCTGGGATTCACTTCAGAGTCGGACGTGCACTTGCATTGAGAAGTAAAGGGTTTGTGTTGGAAGGCTGAGGACTCTGCACCAAAAGCTAAAGGAGCTGGAGATGAACGTCCAGAAGCAACGGCGATGACTGGAGTGCCTCCAAAGATGCAGAACGGGAGCCTTCCTTCTTCTTCCCCTTTTTATCCCACCCAGGCAACAAGCCTATTGGCTGGAGCCACCTCCCTCCAAGGCAGGTCTTCCCTTCTCAATAAGTCAGTCACCCAGGCACACCCAGAGCCGTGTGTCGCTAATCCACTCGGCATTTCTTAATCAAGCTGACACCACAATTAGCTATCACACTCACTTCAGGATGAAATTATAAATGGTGGGGCCTGCTTCTTTCCTAAGAGTGGAGGGATCTGTGTTTTTGTGGGTTAAAGAATGAAGAATATGTGAAGACACTGGGCATCTGACAGACAGGGAATAATGCCTTTGACCTTAGCTGTCAACTTGGTTGGCATAAGAGAGGCCCTGGAGGCTAGTTAGTAAAGTGCACTCCTGGGCGTGTCCGGCTGGGTGGGGGCGTGGCCTCACACACTGTGTCTCTCCCTGCCACGTTTCTCTTGGGTCCTTTCCCTCTCTCTGCTGCCTGGCTGCCAGCGGATGTCACACCCTTCTGCCCGGGTGTTCCTGCCATGGAGCCAGGTAAATGTGGAGTGAAACCCCTAACTGAACTGAAATAAACTTCTCCTTTAAGCTGTGGGTGCGAGATAACCAGGACAACAATGAAAGGCTAACGAATAACAGATACGAAATGGAATGAAGAAAACATAGGGGGAGGATTCATCATTCCTGCTGAACTCTGTTCAGGGCTGGCCCTGTGCTCTGAGACTCCTTCATGTGCTTAAATCAAATGATGTTCTTTCTCCTCTCCTTTCCTCCAAAACAGATTGACATAATATGTTGTTTTGCAAGACCCACACTGGAAGAGTGCAAAGCTAGAGCTCCTCTGAGGCGTAGGCTGGCTGGTCCAAGCACCTCTATAAATTGCAACCTCCCACATCATATTACTCCAAAGATAGTTATAACCACACACACACACACACACACACACACACACACACGCACACGCACACACAATCTGTAAGATTCCAGTTGTCTGTCATCGCAGCTGGAAGGCAGCAGCAGCAGCAGGCTGCCCAACACAGCATGGCATAAGGTCAGTGTTTTTATAACTGGGATCCCTAGCCCCGGCCCCTTTGGGGTGCCAACATCCTGAGGGTCTTGTGCCTCTTCTCTGCTTTACTGCAGGTTGCCCCTGCAGGCTTCTTTCACCCACTCTCCCACCCCTATCCTGCCTCCTCTGGACCCCTCCAAGTCACAGGGCTAATTTTAACCTGTAATCTGAGCCAAGGACAGGGAAGTCCCAGGTCCCAGGGCTGTGGCTCAAGGAAACATGGCACAAGGCTTCTGAGAAATAAGACAAACCAGATGGTGACAGCTCTCTGCTCAGAGCTTAAAATAAAGGCACATCATCTTTGTTAACAATTCTGATGAAGAACTTTCTTCTAATGTGAAACAAATTGCTGCAGAAATAGACAGCGACTGAAGTCTTTCCGGTGTATAGAGCATTGGCTGGGTGCTGGGAAGGGCAGTGAGGGGACAGCCCTTGGCAATGGCTGTGAGAACCGGTCAGATACACAGTAACACACTAAGCACAACAAGATGCACCCACGTGAAAACTGTGTTTAGGTGTTGGAGCTTCCATGTATAAACTGACTCACAGAGGACCTTAAGAGGCGAACACATTCTGTATTCTTCCACGGCATAGATTCAGTCAACAGAGGCTGGAAAACACCCTCCTCCCTCATAAAAGAATGGAGTCTGCATTGAGCATGTATGGAGTTTTGTGGTCACTATTCTTGAAGCAACGCAGTATAGCAACTACTGATGGCTTACCACGCAGCATAAGGAACCTAGAAAAAAAAAGAGAGGATGTGTAGAGGCTATATGCGACGACCAAACCATTTGGATAAGGGTCTTGGGCTTCACAGTTTTTTTTGTCTGAGGGCATCCTGGAACCAGTCCACCATGGGGACACTATCCAGTTAAGATCTCTATTTTGCCAGGCTCCATGCCACATAGCTATGATCTCAGCTCCTCAGAAGGCAAAGGCAGGAGGACGGCAAGTCCAACGCTACTCTGCAAATTAGCCCAGACCCTGTCTCAAAATTTAAAATACTAAAAAGGTCTGGAGGTTTGGCTCAATGGTAGAGCATTCATTGAGTGTTAGGCCTTGGCTTCAGTCTGTAACACCACTAACTAAATCTGTGCAACTCCTATCTTCCTGGTGAGGCAACTGAGGCACTAAAGGGCTTGTTCAATTGTCTGGTCAAGGGTTCAAAGCCTGGAGGTGGAGCCCAGAGTCTTTGCTACAATGCAGGACATCAACAGAGAGAAACATAAAGAACAGGGGCTGGGCAGATGGCTCAGTGGAGTAAGCACTTCCCTGGCAAATGCAAGGGCTTGAGCTCAATCCCTGGTTCAAAAAGAAACATAAAGAACAATCAGTGCAGGTAGAAGCTTCCTAGAGGAAGTTTTTGCTTTCTCTTTCCTTTTTCTGCTGTCTAAGGATTGAGCCCAGGGCTTCTCCACAAAGCTTTATCTCAAGGTGCTCTCCCACCTCCCTACCCTCTATTTTTCTTGAGAAGTCCCTCAATGTAAGTGGCTACATTCTTCGGATTGGGCTCAAACTGGTAATCCTCCTGCATCAGCCTCCCAATGTGCTAGGACTATTTTAAATATACTGTTGACATCTAGGTTTCAATTAGCTTTTTTTTTTCTAATGAAAAGTAATTTAGGGTTCAATGGCAACCAGAGCACCATCTGGAGGTGACCAGTGTCCAGGTGAGCAGCGTTTAGGGGAACGGGACCCTTGAGGGTTCAGGAGAGAGGGGCTGAATGTTCCAGAAGGGATCCTTTCAGGGCTGGGGAGATAGCTCAGCTGCATAAACACCTGCCTGGCATATGCAAAATCCTGAGGTCCATCCCTGGTACCCCCCCCCCCAAAAGAGGGATACTTTTGGTTTCTCTTCTGTGATTGCCCTGACATCTGGCCATGGCTAATTTGGCGGATGTTTGCTTGGACATTTCCAGATGTCCACCCTGGAGCCTCTCTGGGTGATGCTGCCTCATTGGTGCTACCTTAGTTAGGGCTGTGGGGGGCCTTCTCCTACCCCAAACCAACCCCAAATCCGAACGACATCATGTAGGAGCCCTCCTTTCTTCCCTAAAGAAGCAGGCTGCCCACACCCTCAGCGAGGCCAGCCCTGTGTTGTCACCTATTATGCCACAGTGAGTCCCAACACAACCTCCTCTGCTGGTATGTGTTGCTCATGATTTCTGTCCCAAGCAGAATGTGCTGAGCAAGGTCACTAAGAGTGGTGATAGCAGAGGCCATGGGTGGTACCCATGCTGTCAGTGGCCAGCAGCTGGAGGGGTAACACTGAAGGTGGTCAGCAGCGAGAGAAGACAGATGGGAGCCCCCAAGTCCTGTGGCGCGAAGGGCTCCTGAGCTTGCTTGTGGCTGCTGGAGCCACAGCAGGGAAGGCTGCTCACACAGAGGCGCTGAGATCTGCTGGGGTCCAAGGCTAGAGATGTTAACGCTAAGCAAGCTGCACTGAGCCAATCTGTGATATCTTTAGAAACAGGAAAAAAAGGGCCTCAGCCTACAGGCGATATCTTGGTTGCCCAAGTGGGGATCCCACCCTGGAGAGAGGAGACAATGGTGAGGGTCACCAGCAATGGAGATGTGGCAGAGGGACAGTCTGAGCCTGGTTTCCATCTTACCTGTAGCTGAAGATGCACATCAACAGGTGACAGGTCACCCAGCAGCAAGAGATGTGATCCTCACACTCAAGCACAAAAGTCTGGCTTCAGTTCTTCATCCTTAGGATGAACATATGAATGGGTAGCTGATTTTTGAGGTTCCTTTCAGCATTTGTTCTGTCTTTTTAAAGAGATGGGCTGCCTTCTGAAATCATATTTTTTTATGTCAATGTATTAGGGTTCACTAGAGGAACCAATTTAATGTAAAATATATATGTATGATTCTACGAATGATTGACTGGGGGGGCTTATGGGGTTGTAAGTGTGAGAATCTCCACGACCATCTGCCAAGCAGAGGTGGAAAGATGCAAAACGGCCATCTGTGAAGCAAAGATAGGAGAGCAGAGCCCACTGCAGAGTCCAGCGCGAGTTGTGCTGGGAGACAGAAGAGTCCACGCTGGAATCCTAAAGGAGCTGGAGGTGCATGTTCAAGGGCAGTGGTATGGACGGGAGCTCTCTCAAAGAAAAAAGGGGCAGGTTTCTTTCCCTTTTATTCTTTCCAGACAACAAGCCTCCTGGCTTTTCACCTACAGCTGGGAAGGGTTTCCCCACCTGAGTTTGTAGCCTGTGTGGCAACCCCTTGGGGACACACCCAGAGCTGTACTAACCTGCTGTGTGGTTCTTACTCCAGTGAAGCTGATTTATCATAATTAATGGACACGGTCAGCTTTACTGGGATATAATTCAGTAAGCGTTTTACACTTTTAGTGTGCCATCAATGGTTTCGTGTCCTCATCAAGATGTGTGACGATCATGGTAATGCTTTTTGGAGTGTCACCATTTCAAAAGCAAACACTGTGTCATTAGCAGTTACTTCCCACTTCCCTTCAAGTTCACCACTCTTTAGAAATTGCTAATCTACTTCCTCTCTCTATGGATCTGGCATATTCTAATCACACACACACACACACACACACACACACACACACACACACACACACACACACAATCATCATCATCACCATCACCACCACCACTACTACCAGAAAGGGACAAATACATACAAACATTTTAACACAGAGACTGGGGACAAGGATGGTGGATCTTGCAGAAGTGTCCCTGGCTCTCTCCTGCCTTCTCAAATCTGAGGTTCTGCTTTGCTTGAGAAAAGCATTTCCTTAGGGTGTCTGTGGGCCTTGGGGCATGCTGAAAGCAAGCGAGCTTTGTATGAATCAAATACAGAATTCAGTTATGATGTGAGTGCTCCCAAGGACCCAGTGGGTAGCCTGGAATCAAGTAGCAGGAATAAACAACCAGGAGTTTGTCAGAACCTCTAGGTACCATCTGTGTTCTCCCAGTAGCTATTGCAGTCTCTACTCTAGCTATTCCAAGAAGCGTTTTTTTTCACCCCTTTTGCTAGGATCCTGTATTTTTCTCAGTAAATTTTACTCTAGGGTGGTTGCAGGGTGTACAGTAAGGGGAAGATGCTTGTTTGGTGGTTATACAGATAGAATTACTAGTAACTTCTAGTGAATGATTCCACTTACAGCACACAGACTAATTCTTTCTATGCCATCTATATGGGGTTTTATCACTTACAAAATGTTTTCACATATTTGACCTTGTTGGACTCTTACCAAGTGTGGTCAGCCAGCTAGGGCATATATTCCCTGGAGACAGAATGCTTGAGTGTCAATCTGGAGCCACCATGCCAGCTGTCCTTGGAAAATTCTATTTTCTAATGCCTTGATGCCCTTCTCTGTAGGGAACATTACAGAATTTATTTCATAGTTTTCTGAAGATTAGATGAGCATATGCAGACTTCAGAACTGTGCCAGGGATACAGCAAACAAGTGTTATGTAAGTATTCTCATTATCATTGTCTTCATTAGTTGAGAAATGTGAGAACTAAAGTGTGATCAACTGGATGTTTATGTCCCCCCAAATTCTAGTGTTTAATTGCTAACCTCCAATGCGAAAGTATGATGAAGTGGGTATTCAGGAGGTGATTAGCTTGTGAGGATGGACCCCCTCAGGATTAAGTTAGTGCCCTTATCAGGACAGGAGAATCTGAACTTTCTCCTTATTTCCCTACCCCAGTCCCCAGGTGAGGACACACAAGGACACAGCCATCTGGAAACCAGGAAGCTATTCCTTACCAGACAGCAGCTCTGTGAGGGCCTTGACCTCACACTTCCAGCCTCCAGGACTGTGAGAAGTGAATGTTGTTGTTCAAGCCACCCTACCCACAGTATTCTGTAATAGCACCCAGAGGTGACTAAGACAAAGGCTAGGCAATGCTCCGTGGCTTTCTGAAGATTGCAAAAAATGGTGAGGCTGGGAGCTACACCCAGGGATCCTGACTCATCCTATTAGTGGTTGTCAAATTATCTGCCTGCGAAGATGGGTGTTTTGCAACCATGACACAGTATCATACTGCTAAAACAAAACAATGGTTTTATTAGCATGCAGGAAAGTCAATAGATACATATTTCTTAATCCAAAACTTTTCCACTAAGAGTCCTAAACACTGAAGATTTTCCGTTGCCTGTCTGCTAGCACTGGCTGGTGCTCACAATTCAGAAAGACAGGGAACACTCAGGAAAAAACCGACCAGGCTTCATGTGAGGCCATTTTTGTGTTTGTAAGTGCCAGAGCTTGCTGTTCCACTGCGCATGCGTCATATCCCAAATTCCTCAGGCAACCAGGCTCAGAAGGGGTGAAGTCACTGCATGTGCAACCTGCAGCATCTCGGAAAGGTACACTGCTCAACACAAAATGCAGTGGCCTCCAGGTCTCTACCCTTGAAACGAATCCAAAGGTGCTAGCTAAGCCAGTTATTCCTAAAACCCACCAACCCTGTGTAGATTGTTTTCTGGAACACTTTTCTCATGATTGGGTAATGGTCACACCCTGTATACGGGAGCTGAGGCATTCCCATAGGGGCCACCTGGCCGCGAGGGCCAGGACCAGGGGTTCAAGCAGCCTGCAGCTCCCGAGGCCAGCTCAGACTGGTGCTTTCCTTCTGCTCTGTTGAACTGGACGGAGCTGAACCCTGGTTATGGTACTTTCTGGTTAAAGCGCTAGGACAAAGCCCAGGAGTGCAAGCTCTGCATGTGAGTTCTGAGCAATAACCGCAGTGTGTGTGAATTCTCTACCCTCAAGCATCCAAGCTAATCCAGGTCCTTGGTGGGGTCCTAGAAAAAAGTAACTCAACATTTGGTTGGTGAGCCAAGGAAACAGACAAAAAATTATCCACATACCACTGGAAGTAAAAGACATATTTTACTTTCCTTGCACTCAGAAGGTGCTTCTAGCTGCAAGGGACAGCAGCTTAATCATGGGTTCTCAGTCGTATAGCCTTATTTTTAAATTTTTATAAACACTGTGACCAGCACCAGGAATGCCTGCCCAACAATAATTTCTAGCCTTCTTCAGGCTGGCTCACCTCCTACTAGAAGAGCTGAAAGTGCTAATCACTCCTTTTGCACCTGGACCATGTAACTCAATGTTGGCCTAGGAGATATAATGGGATTCATTCCAGGCCTTTAGGTACCACTGCCCCATCCTGTGAGGATGTGATGCCTGGGGCTGTTGCAGCCCTCTAGTGATCATCTAACCCTCAGCCTGCAGCTGAAAGCTGTCAGTGGAAAGCCAATCCTTTATTGCACCCACTTTTACACTTAATATTGTTTTATGTTACCTGTACAGAAAGCACCTGACACAAATGTAAAACAGGAAATGAAAAATCTAAGTTCACACGGGGTGTTGAATGTCTTGGTCCTTGTGTTTCATCTTCTCTACACAACTGGCCACCACCCAGGTTTATATATAGCAGTTGCTGAACTGGAGACACAGGCTGCTATAGCTCCCCTTGGTATGCACCACACTCACCCCCAAGTGCAAAAGAGAAGCAGTGAACAGTATTTGTGTGTGCGGTGAGGGATAGGCTGCTCTCAAGGCCCTCGCTGAGGGGCAGTGACCCAGGACTCAGCTCTGGGCGCAGCTCTCCAGGCTTCCTGTGGAGCCGCTCCAAGGCTCAGCAGCATGCACAAGTGAGAAGGAAGCATCAGCACCCAAGCAGAGGAGACTCACAACTCTGAAAGGAGAGGCCAGGCCCTCACTAGTACTCATGCAGTCCAGCCGCTCGCTGGCCTACAGTCCTCCGCCTCCTGGAGGTCTGTGAAGGACAATGCACTCTGGTTTTTGGGCTCTGGCTGCCCATGCTTGTGGGGCTACTGAACCCGCTGTGCCCCATGGCTGCTACCTCCTGGGGAGATGCCAGGTTTCATGGGTATGGGATGCTCTGCTGTGAACCACCCTCTGGTCCACTCCAGAGGGAACCCTGATCTAGAAAAATGCCTTTAAAACAATTTTTAGTTTTAGAACAACTAAAGGCCCAAGGCAAAAGGATTGTTTGTTCTTACACTGACGAGGGAAAGTGGAGCAAACCTTGTGGTCCTCACAAAAGGTGACACATGTGACAGGGACCCTCCTCTGCCCATGCGAGGGGTGTTTTGCTCTTCCTGGATCTTAGTTTCACAAGCTGAAGGAGGACTTCCATTACTGGCCCTGGGGTCCTCCCACCTATCTCAAAACACCTGTGTACAAACCTCATCATTTTCTGTCACACAAGAAGCTGAAACAATGTATAAGAGCAGGACAGAGAGTTCTAGAATTCTAACAATTTATGTGGTGGAACGAGTATTTGCTTTCAAGTCTATTTTCTGCACAAACACAGTTTTGCACATTCCAGGCTTACTTAGTTCCCTGGTGTGCTCCTTACACCTTGGATAGAACAAGGGAGGCACTGAGCAGGTGTCCTGGCTTCCCATTTGGGCGGTTAGGCACCCAGGCAGGGCACCTGCCTGGCATGCGTGAGGCCCTGGGTTTGATCCCCATCACTGCCATTCAGAAAAGGAGTCTATCAGTCACATAGAATACTTTATTTTAGATACAAACATTTTATATACTATTAGACAACACAATGTAACTGAATTTACTAGCTAATCAAGGGGTCAAGAAATGATTCCACTTACAATTGAAGGAATGTTAAACATGTATCTAAATAAACTTATTTCCCAAATAAAATTCCAATAAGACTAAAAATTCTCAAATGCTGTATAATGAATAAATTATGTCCAGTTATAAGTCACAACAAATTTGATAAAAAAAAAAACGTTAAAGTCAGCTTTCTAGGTGACTTCCAGCATGGAATACTGATTCAGAGTGGTGAGGGTCTGAGAACACAGGCCCTGAGGACAGAGGGAGGGAAGAGCTGCCACAGCCACACGGACAAGTGACAGGCAGTGGGTGGGAGGGGTGAGGAGGATGAGACGATTGCTGGCATGCTCTGGAGGGAAAAGCAACTTTTAAGCTGAGATGGAGGTGAGCCAGGCATGGAGACTTGTTGGCCATGGCCTGGCCTTTTGTTTTTAAAGTGTTTAGAGGCAAATTGCAGCAAAGCTTCTGGTTAGAGTCAAGCCTTTCTTCTTGAACTCGTGATTTCCCAGGTGAGGTGCTTGACATACTTGAGGGGAAACACAGAAGTGCATGCGCACGCACACACACGTGCACACGCACTCACGCACATATATGCACACACACGTACACAAGTGCACGCGCACACATACATGCACACACACACACACACAATCTTAGTTTTGCTAGCTATTAAGGTAGAGAATAAAACCAGCTAAGAGAGTAAAACCAACACAGAAATAAAGACTACTGTTTCCAGCAAAGAACTGAACATTCCAACAGGTTCATAGGAGCAAAATGGGGTGAAAAAGTAGAAATTGTAGCTGAGATTCTTGAAAAACGAACTGGCAGGGGAAGATCAAGAGGAAAGCAAGCAAGCAAGCAGGGGACCGGCCAGATGAACAGTGACCAGCACACGGAAGGAGGTGGCCAGGCTCTATCTCCTGCTCTGCTGTAGCGCTTCGATGCTTGTCCACCCATTCTGGACCAAGCCTGCTGACAATCCCCACAGCCTCGACACAGCCTGCTGCTGAGCTTCTGCCAGCCTCTTCTGCTGAACGCTTCTTTTCCGGGGCAATCCGAGTGCTCTGTGCTGGGGCAGCACAGGGAGTGTGAACAGCATGCAGGTCTGGTGCACTCTGATACAGCTGTGTGGGGCAGCAGTACAAAGGGTGCCTTGGTATTTCTGGCTCAAAGCTTTTCGATTACAATCCTTGGGGCTAATGAAGGGAACCCAATTCCCAAGCACTCAGGAGCCAATGTGACACCATCCACATACTCAGGACAGGCGACTACTCCCAAAGCTACAGAAGGCTGTACTATTGTGCAAAGAACTCCGTAGTAAAACCAAAGACCATGTGAAGTGACAGCGTGACACGGCCCACAAACCAAGAGAAGTGGCGCGTGGGGATACTGGGAACAGAGTTAAGCATGCCACCCAGCATATTTTAGCCATATCTAATCAGGAGATAAGGACACTTCACCTTCTGTTTTTGACATACACAAAGTTAGTGTTTGCTTGGAAGCACAATTGTATGTGGTATCTTCTTCCCTTGGAAGTCCTTCTTTTGGAAGCATGACCTGGTAGGAGTGTCTGGCCTTCGGGCCCTTTCTCCAGCTATGACAAACAAAGCTCCATGACATCCAGCAGTTATGAAAGTGGCCTGATGCAGCCACTTCTGGAGCCCTGTAATACAAATGGCAACTGCTGGATATGCAACCTTTTTTTGGGACCTTGTGGTTAAGATGATGTTTGATCTACTTGAAATATACTAAATTACTACATTTCACTTTGAAACTGCAGTCAACAAATACAAAAGTCTTTGATTTTTCTCCTGTGTGGAACACAGAATTTTTGGTTTACACAAATGTTTTCTAAAAAGGCAGTGACTTAATACTTTCATTTTACCGATATGCCGAACAGTGAGGACGGGTAATTCACTCTACCAGTCTGAGCAGGCACTCTCTCTTCATGTGACCCCTCCACACATGCATGCGTGTGGGCAAAGACAGAAAGGCAATCTGCCATCACTCCCAAATTGCTTACTCTTGCCCATAGCCAGTCAGCCGAAGGAGAGAACGTGTGTCTCCAAAATAAACCAGCCTTGTGGAGGATTTAATTACTGAGATACTAGCCGTGACGATGCCTTCCATAAGAGACATCAGCGGCAGTGAGGCTGATGCTGGGTACAGCTGCTGCATGGAAGGCATACAATTGGAGCTGGTCACAGGCAAAGGCATGGGCTTCATTGTACACCCCACTTAGACAGCTCAGAGAAGGAAAGATAGTGCTTCCCTTACATCCCAGGCCGAGGACAGCCCAAAGGAAGCAGCAGTCTTTGAACCCTAAACTCAAGGAGAGCTCCGTGCTGAGAATTAGTGAGTTCTCTAGGTAGGTGATGGCATAGGCAGAGTGCTATTATAGTCTCTGCATCATGAGGGAAAGGGAAGGAAAGAACAGGGAGAAACGGAAGGAAGGAAACCGGTACGTAAGAGGTAAAAGACTTCCTTTTACAATTGCAAGGCCTCATTAGGCAATAAGACTTTCTTGGTGGAAGGCACATTAAACATAACTGTGACCTGACCTACTAAGAGGACGGACACCGCTGAGGTGGAGAGGAACGGCTGCGTTCAGGACAGGCCACAGTGCGCAGGAGAGCTGGCGGAGGACGGGTCCTGGTGGAGAGGAGCCCGTGCTGGCTGAGTTCCAGTGATTCTTCAGTGCTTGAAGCCACTGTGTCCTTTCATGCTGACCCTGAATCCCCAGTGTTACAAAAGATGTAACACTGAAGAGAATCACACCAACGCTTCCTGTTGGCTTGGCCAAATACCCTGAGTGAGCAGTGGATCCTCAGTGTTGGGTCCACAGCACTCAGTTACACAGGCTGCGAGAGGAGCAACTAAGGAACTTCTGACCTCATCATCTTGGTTATTGCTCACAATTTTCATAAAAATAAATAATAAGCGCTAGGTCAAAATCAGGGCTAAAATTTGAAACAAGATAAAAAGGGACAATTTAGCATTCTTAAGGCAAAACAATACAAATCTCTTTAAATAGACATTCCACTATACCCACAGGCGATAAAATCCCAGAGCGACCGTGAGGCAGGTAAAGACAGACCCTGTGAGGACAAGATGGTGGGGAGAAGTGTTAGTTCCTCTGAAACACCTTTGTGAGGAAGCCTTTTTTAAGTCTCTTAGGCTCATAAGTAATCTAGAGGTGACCTGATGTACAGGGCCACCTGATTATTAAGGACACATTGACTCTTATCCACCTTCCCACTAAGGAGTTTTTAAAAGTTCTAGAAAGCTTTGCTCAATGATGTAAGTACTATATCCCATGAAACACTTGCCCATTATACAAGCAACCACACAACATGACACTAATATCTTCAAAGCAAAAATGTGTTCCATATTCCAGAAAACTTTCCAATACAAGTTTAGAATTACAAAATGTCCACCAACGCAAAGTATGAGTACTACACAGGGAGGTATATTTTAATATAAAG
Organism: Ctenomys sociabilis; assembly: GCA_004027165.1. Classification (NCBI taxonomy): domain Eukaryota; kingdom Metazoa; phylum Chordata; class Mammalia; order Rodentia; family Ctenomyidae; genus Ctenomys; species Ctenomys sociabilis. The sequence goes on along the minus strand of PVKA01020549.1, from coordinate 17,054 downwards.
GGAAAAAATCTCACCACACACACTGCTGTAACATTTCTAAAATGTTAAAGCTGACTTGGAATAATGGCTAACTTCTAAAAAATATTTAAAACTTCACCCATTTCATGGCTCAAAAATTTCAAAGGCAACTAACTCCTTAATGGTGTCACCAACTGCTGGACAGAGTGACACAGTCCTGTGATCCTAGCACTCTGGAGAGGCTGAGGCAGGAGGACTGCAATTTGAGCCCAGTTTGGGCAACTTAGCAAGATTTTGTTCCAAAAAGAACTGGGGCTCTACCTCAGTAGTGAAGAGCAACAACAAACGTCCCCAACTCAAGTACAATGATCATGACTCAATCTCCTTCCATTTTAGTCATTAAATATTCCTTGTACTGAATTTCACTAAAATCCCAAATAACCACAGCTCAATGACAATATCTTATCAAACTTATGGTTGTTTTAACTATAAATTATATCATAATTTTTATTTGCTAGTAAAAAAAAGTTAATAAAGTATGATACTCCATCTATAGGAATTTTTTTGGTTTTTTGAAACAGGGTCTATGTAGCCTAGGTTGGGTGGACAATTCTGCTGCTTCAGCATGCTGAGTATTGGGGTGCAAAGTGAAAAGGCTTTTCATATAAGAGATGTTAACACACACACACACGGCTCAAATAAATGCAGTATTTGTCCCTAACTTCACAAACCCAATGTACCTCCTTTCCAGGTTGCTGTGCATGCTTCACCACAGAGCGGCTTACCTGCTAGATACTTGATCGTGTCCAGCTTGTGTGCTTCGAGCATGGTCTTGAGGCCGGCGACCTCGGTTTCTATCTTCCTGTCTGTCTGTGTCAGGGCCCGATCCTGCTGGGCATGCTTTCCAAACACAGAATTCAGGCATGAGAGCACCCCAGTTACTGTCCCCTCTGTCCCGATTCTTTTGGGCAGGGTGTGCATGGTGCAGCTTGGGACGGGGAGCCAGGTCTCAGTCTTGGTTTTGCTGCTGTGTGGCTGAGCTGAACTGCCCAAATCCCTAAGGTGCCTTAGGCCTGAGGTTCCCAGTGTTTGGAAAAGGAAAACCAGGCCCAACCCTGTGATTCTGCCTTTAGACTGCCCACAAGAGCTACGGAGAGAATCAAAGGTGGTAACATACGAGAAAAAGCATTTAGAAACTATAGACTCCTCTATGCATTATACCCAGACCAGTTTATTAGCAACAGCAATGAACTTGCCCCAGCTGTCTAAATCCCCCTTAGTGAAAGGTATACAATAAACTCAAGAGTCATTTGGAGAATTGAATACAGCCTTAGATAATCTAAAGGCCTGTCTTAATTCTTGTTACGGTTTGTGTCTAGGTATCCCCCAAAGCCATGGGTGTGGGCTTCTAGAGTTCTTCATTGGCTCAGGATCTAGAGTTGGGATACGGGTGTGATACCCTGCCCTAGGGTGAGAGAGCCTGCACACAATGTGAGGGCAGAAACAGCCTTCTTGGGCCAGGGAGACAGCTCAGTGGCACAAGCCCTGCCTGGCATGCAGTCCTGAGTTTGATCCCCAGTACAAAGAAAGTCTCTCACTCATCCCTTTCTGCTATTGGCACTTTTGCTGTCTTCAGTCGCCATGAATGGCTATCCCTGCCCCACACCTCCCCGCCTTGGAGCCAGCTGAGCATGGACTCCACAAATTCATTTGCTGTTTAAACATCAAGGGTTTTATTAGTACAAGGCTTGGCTACCAAGACTACCCTTCATGTCCTCCAAAAATAAAAGTTAAACTACATATTTAATCCCCAACTGACAGTGAGTTTGGCTGATAAAGAGGTTATCAAAACATTGAGAATGCTTCACTAAGTATCCTAGAAAAGTAAGTAGTTTCCTATGGTTACCAATTCAAGCAAAGAATAGGGAAATAAATGCTTAGATGAGTAGGAAACTAATGCAGAGACACATCCCAGTGCTCCAGTGTTCTCTCACGCCAGCCTCTTCCAGGTCAGAGCTCCCAGGGAGCATACCCACGAAGACCAGAAGCAGGCATCTGCCTCACGATTGTTAAGAGCCAGAAGACGAAGCCATGGTCACCGACACAGAAATAAATCCACTGTGGGGTACATGTGATGTGCACTATCCAGCCTTAAGAAGATCTGTCCCTAGCAACAGCATGGCAGAGCTTCGAAGGCACTGGGCCAAGTGAACACATCAGTCTGTCTGTGAGCTTACTCAGAACACTCAAATTTGTGGAGAAAGAAAGTAGGACGATGCCTGCCAGGGGCTGCAGGAGGTGGGAATGGGGTGAAGGCCAGAAGGGACTTGGAGCTTCAATTCTGCAAAATAAATGCTATTGACCATATATATTTAAATGGCAATTTTTATATTAATGGGTATTTTTCCACAGTAAAACAATGACACTGAACCTGCCCAACTTTTGGTAACACAAACAACAGCTTAGGAGCAAACAAGGAGGAATAAAATGGCAAAGAAAGTCAAAGCCTCACTTCTTACCAATTCTACTATTTCCGTTCTCAATTCAAGAAGCTTCCTTTCATTCTGTGAATACTGAAACAAACAGGGAACACATGTCAGGTCCTGGTCCACTCCTGGCTTCTAGGGCATCAGCCCACTGCCTCTCCCTTCATCTGTGACAGGGTTTCCTGATGACTCCTGGCTCGGCCTCTGCTCTGCTGCCTGCTCCCCTGCTATATCTCTGTATCCCTGGCTGTGCTCTCTTCAGCTTCCTCCTGTTACAAGGATGGCACTTCCTTTTTTTTTTCTTTTTGAAATAGGGTTTCACTATGCATTCAGGCTGGCCTTAAGCTCATTTTGTAGCTCAGGCTAGTCTCAAACTCATAGCAATTCTCTTGCCTCAGCCTCCTGAATGCTGGGATTACAGGCATGTGCCACCACGCCTGGCAAGGATGGCACTTCCTAAGGGGCTGCAGGAGATGGAGCTCCATAGCAGAGCCCCTGTCCAGTGTGTGTGAAGTTCTGCATGCAATCCCTAGCATGGGGTAAAAAGTTATGAGTGTGCTTTGGACAAATTTTTTGTTGTTTTGTTGTTGCTTGTTTTTGAGACAGGGGCTATGTAGCCCATGCTGGCTTTGGACTCAGAAATCCTCCTCCCAAGTGCTGCAATTATAGGCGTGTGCCACCAAGCCTGGCTCAGGCCAGTTCTGCTAGATACTGAGTCACATGCTTTCTGGCTTTATGCGCACCAAAAGTGGTAGAGAATCAATTCAGCGCAGGAGCCATCATGTCATAACTAGGAACAAAACAAGCTACTGCTGAGGCTTAAAGACAAGAACAATATAAAGTTAGGGGAAAAGTGGCTGCAAGGAGTACTGTTCTGTGACAGGGACACTACACTTCGATCAGGAAATGACATACATGCAGAAATGTACTAAACCATCACAGGCTGGCTGTGATAATAACAGGTGATTCCACTTGGGCACAGTCACAGAGCAGTGTTACTACAAGAGATGACAAGCTAAGCTGCTTTCTTGCCTTTGGCCATTAATGTCAGAAAAGGAGTTGGAACAGCTCTGTTGACACTAAAATAAAATCAGACAATTGTAGTAGGCTTTAGGATTCAATTAACATGGTGATAAAGGGAAGAGTTAATGCTTGGAAGTATCTAGAAAATCTCTAGTCATAAAATGTTGTCCTGGGCTGGGTGTGGTGTTGTATGCCTGTGATTCCAGCATTTAGGAGGCTGAGGCAGGATGACTAATGTGAGTTGGAGGCCAGCCCGTGCTACAGTGGGACCCTGTCTCAATAGAAATGTTTCCATGGGACTGTTAGGGAGCTACTGCAGTGCTTAAAAGTTAAAACAAAAGAAAAACTTTAAAAAAACCCTTAACTCCAAATTAAAGACTGACTGGTCAGAAAACTGAAGAACAATGGCACTCTCTTCCCCTCTCTTTAAGGCCAGAGCTTCACCTTAGGACGGCACTAGGCAACTCATTACCACCAGAGGGCGGAGTAGAACAGGAGTTTCTGCCCACCTATATGCTCCAGTCTTTGCTAGAAACTTGACTCATCCTCAAAGAAAAAGTCTAAAATCTTTTTTCAGCCTCAAGTCTTGACATTGCCACCATTTAAAAAATAACATTTATTTTTCTCCAGCTCCTGGGCCCCCAAAACAGACTATATTCCAGTCTTTGACTCTGCTGTAAAAATGTCAACAGTTTTGTCTCTTCCTTTTCCCTTTCCTCTCCCTTCCTCCGCTTCCCTCCCCATCCTCCCTTCCCTCCTTTCTTTTCCTTCTCCCACTCTGTGGAGGACCACCACCAGGGTGACTCTCCTTGAAAGAAGAGCAATTGGCTCCAGTTCAGCTGTGCCTGACCCTATTTCCATGTGTTGCTCTGTACAGAGCTGGCTAGGGCTTTGCCTTACCCCTTCAATTGGCTTTAAGCAATGCATACTAGTCCAGCAGAGGTGCTGGTGGTAGTCTGCAAAAATGGTCGCATGCCTCCCTGATAACTCACACCTGCTGCTCTTTAATTTGAGCCCAACTGAGACAGAATGAAAAACCAGTGCTCCATGCTGACAGCTGGGATCAAGCCTCAAGATAGAGGCTATAACTTCCTGGGGCTTGAAAGATTTACACATCAGAGCTGAAGCATTGGACCCTAAAACATTAGATAGTACCTCAACAATATAACACAAATTACTTTTTCTGCATATCCTTCTCTCTGCATAATGCAGAGGTAAATGCAGGCCTCCTTCCTAGCCCAGCTCACAGTCCTTACCTACTTTCTGCCATTCTCAGTCATTCATTACAGCACTCCTCCTTCATGACTGAATAAAACCCAGGTTTGGCTGTGGGTCAAGGCCTCTGTTCTGGATAGCCCTCACCATGGCTGGACTTAGAACCCCTTGGCTCCCCATAACTATAACTATGCCTTAGTGTCTATTCTGGGTTGTACTGGAAGTGGTGGATTAAAATTAACTTGATGGGATTCCAGTAATATATTCCGGGATTATAAGTATAAACATCATGGACCCAGATGAGGACTGAAAAGGGCTTCCTTCATCCCCCCCACTTCTTCTTTGTAATACTAAAGCTCAAACCTAGGGCTTCACCAGACTGAGCATTCTACCATTAAGCTACAAACCCAGTTCTAACTTAATCTTTACATTACTTTGATATTACAACTTTTCGGGAACAAGAAGGCCTAACAACTCAGCTCTGTTGCCACCTGCCACACGTGCTCTGTGCACACACGTTGGTCACGGTGTTGCTGCGCTGCAGCCCGCAGTCCAGGGTTGCTGAGGACACCTTCCCAGGGTGGGCAGGGAAGCCTGACCTCATGGGCACAGAGTACAGTCATGTGCTGGGTTTCCCAGCCTCTTTGCTGTATTGCTTTCCAGCTTGGTTGGCTATAGGCACATAACGAAGTGAACCCATAGTTCTCCTAAAAACACAATCAAAAAGGAAACAAGTAACCAGAGTTTTTTGTCTTCTAGATACTAATTATAGGCTTGTGGCCACTAACTGTTTTAATAATAGCAGCTGATTTAATCTTCACTGTTGAAAAGTGTAATAAGATAGAAAAATGAGTAACATGGGCATAATCATAACTTTTATAATGAATCTCAGCTCTCCAAAAGGGGCAGCAGGGCCAAAATACAGTTACCCCTGAGTTTCAGTGCTAGCTGTTTATAGTTTAGAGAACATTTTGATTAAAGGGAAACTGAAAAAGATGAGTTTTTTTTTTTTTTTTAGGATTTTTTTTGACAGGGTCTCACTATGCAGCCCACATTCACAGTGATCCTCCTGCTTCCTGCCTCCCTAGGGCTGGGATTACAGGCGGGCGCCACCACGCCCGGACTCCATCGCTGGCTCAGCACACCTGAAGGCGGGGCTGGCGTGGCATGCGGAACCAGGAATTGAACCCTGGCCACTGCGCTTACCTAAGCAAGCCCTTTGAAGATGACAGTTTTGAGTACCATTTCTGCCAGTTCATGCTATGAAACATGCCCCAAGGGCCTGGCTTGTCATTATGCCAAGAATAAGAAAGGTGTCCCACGAGTGTCATCAGATCTGAAGACAGACTGAGCCAGAGGAGGGGAACATCCAGACAGGTCAGAAATTACCAGTGGCATCCAATGCACCTCACCCCTGTCCTCCCCTCCCTTCCCCTCCCCTCTCCTTCCTTCCCTTCTTCTCCCTTCCCTTCCCCTCCTCTCCTCTCCTCTTCTCTCCTCTACCTTACTATGTAGCTCAGAATGGTCTTGGCTGCAAAGACCATCCTCCTGCCTCAGTTTTTCAGGTGCAGGGATTATAGCATGTGCTACCACACCTGGCCCAATTCATATTTTTATGAAAACATACAACTTCTTGTTATATTTAAAAGACAACATGTGGTGGTGGGGATGTCGCCCCAGGAAAGTTTGCTTTAGCATGATTGAAGCCCTGGGTTGCATCCCTATCACCAAAAACCCCCCAAAACCCAAAACAAACAAAAATCTCCTAAAAAACCCAAAGCAACAACAGTAATACCTGTATCTATATATAAATTTACATATGTTTTAATCTTAAATTTCAGGGTCTAATTTAATATTAGTTATTATTTCATATTACCCTAATATTTCACATTAATAACCTAATGAAACTTATTTGAGCAATGTCTTGTACAGGATTAGGACATTTGGAGATTTAAGTCAGCATTAAGTACATCAAGATTGAGTCTAATTTCCTTATCAATGTCTACATAAGACATAATCTAGAATCACTGCAACAAAAGATCAAACACTACATGACCAAGATTCTAATTTTACTTTTGAAAGAATCAAATATAAGCCCTAATCCGAAATATATTGAGTTTAAAAATCTCTGTATCCTAATTAAGGAGATAAAAATTTAACAGCACCATGAGCTACATATACACCCAGATATACCCAAGCATTCAATCCTGAAAACAAATGAACTGAGAACCTACTTCAACATACCAATTCTTTTACTCTGCTCTTCTCTAGATTGAAGTCTAACTTGGTATCTGTTCGGACTTTGATCACTTCATCCTGGTAGGAAGGCAAGTGACAGAGAAAAGAAATCTGAAGTCAGCAAGGGAAACCTCTGAAGCCATGACACTGGGATCACCCACTGACTCTGTCCTAAGGGAGTCAGAGAAAGGGAGCCAGGGATTGGTCTGGATAAGCCATGCCTGCGGCCAGCTCTGTCTATGGGCTTTCCATCGTCCAGCGGTCCATCTATCTTTCTGTCCATCCGTCTGTCCATGCATCCATCTATCTTAATGGTTTTGGCTTTTTGCCATTTTGTTTTACTTCACTGCTCAAGCTGGCCTCAAACTCCTGGGCTCATGTGGTCCACCTCCCAACTAGCTGCTTTTATCCTAAAGTTTCCCATATATTTTCCTTAATGGAGTTCATAATTAAAGTAGTTCCTTAGAAAGCAAAAATGGATTCAAAGAAGGAAAATATTAAAATTATGGCTTAAATAAAAGCCTTCTCTTAGAAATTAATCAAAGTCTTTTCCTTTTAAGACTGGGGAGATAGCTCAGTGGCATAGTGCCTGCCTGCCAACCACAATGTCCTGAGTTTGATCCCCAGATCAAAATAGCACACACACACACACACACACACACACACGTATGTGTGTGTGTATATATATATATATATATATATATATATATATATATATATATATTTATTTATTTAAGAAATTTTTAAGTCTTTTGCTTTTAAACACTAGTAATCTTATCTACCAAAAAAAACAAAAAAACAAAAAAACAAAAAATGAAGCTGGGCTTCTATTTAAAAAATACTAGCTTTAAAAATCCCTCAAAGAGCCGGGCGTGGTGGCGCAGGCCTGTAATCCCAGCACTCGGGAGGCTGAGGCAGCAGGATTGTTGTGAGTTCGAGACCAGCCTGAGCTACAAAGTGAGCTTAAGGCCAGTCTGAACTGCATAGTGAGACCCTGTCTCAAAAAGACAAAAAAAAAAAAAAAAAAAAAAAAAAAAAAAAAACCCACATAATTCTAACAGAATCTAAGGATTCCATGTGGTTATTTTAGAAATATTTTGATTTCACGATGATTTAAATCCTCCTAGAAAACAATTTTCTTAATGAACACTGGTAATTTATTGTGTGCTTTTGAGGAATATTTTAAACATGTATCAGAGAATGAAAAAATTAAGTTTTTAGGAGCATATATTTCTGATACACACACACACACACACACACACACACACACACACACACACACACTTGTATAATTACAACAAACCAGCAGACTGGAAAGAGATTCTTACCATTACTTGCTGTTTCAATTGATGTAGTTCAAGCTTTATTTTCTAAAAACATGTTAGAAAGAAACAAGAATATGTTAAGAAAGAAGAAAAATACAAAACTCCATCCATAAACACTATACCACGCATTGACAGAGAAGTTCACTCCCTCATTCATCATACTCACCAGCACACTTAGGATACAAAGCTGACAACTGTACTACAATGTACCTGTAGACCCTGAAATTGATTTTAGTTCATACTAAAGGTTACATAAAATTGGTGACACAATTGCTTTTTTAATGCACATATTTGCTTTTGGCAACCTTGCTTTCTTTAATACTTCCTTCAATCTTTATTTCAATAAATTCTGCCCTCAAATAGATGATTTTAAGGACAATTTTAGAGTTTAATTTTTTACAAGATTTATTATCAAGCTAAAACCAATAAGCAATAAATAACCTTCCCATATGAAACCCCAAGTAGGACTGAAAAAGAAAGGATGCACACAGAGAGCACATATGCAATTCAGCGTCACTGATTCATGACCCAGACCTGGCCCTGGCCTAATGACAGCATGCTAGAACACTCACTTAACACTACAGACAATAAAAAGAAAGACCCAGGCCTAAGACACACTGTGGACTCTCACCACAGGAAGCTCTATGACAGCAAACGCCAGTCAAGGGCGTCACAGCCAGAAGAGCGGTGGCCTCTGGGAGAGGCAGACTCGGTACTGGTGACACTCTGCCTCTTGACCTCATCAGTGGCGGACACTTGAAGTGCACCACGCCAGACACCTACTTGTCCCCTTCTATGTGTATGACAGTATCTCTCATTGTCTTAACAAATTTTCTAAGGGGCTTTCTGTAGTTTTACCTCATTTTCTGCTCTAAGGGCTGAAAATTCGCTCTTCTCCAAAATAATCATATCCTTTTTCACATTTGCAATCTTAGACATTATTTGCTGAAGAGTGATCTCCTAGAAAAACAGAAACAAAGCAAATGATATACTATAGCTTAGAAATCTACCTCCTGTCGTCTCTACCTGCTGTCTTTTTTTTTTTTTTTGGGCAGAACTGGGGATTGAACTCAGGTCCTTGTGCTTGCCAGGGAAGCACTTATTCTACTGAGCCATCTCCCTGGCCCCTGCTGTCACCTCAAGGAGAAACTAAAACAATGTGAAAAAGGGAGAGGGCTCAGTAGTGTCACTCTCCCTTGTGAAATGAAAAAACGAAAAGAACAGAAACACACCAGCATTGCTATTAATCAGTTAACACTGGTGGCAGTCCAAAGCTCAAGGCATGATGTACTATAACACAAGCCATACCTTCACTTATTATGACTGGAAGTCAGTGTTTGAGGACAATGAACTATCAAAATGACGAGTCCATTACAGGTGACTAAATAGCTTGAAGTACTTTCTTTATCTTTTTAAAAAAGTCTTTTATTTATTTATTTGGTACAGGGTCTCGCTACACAGCTTGGACTCATAATGATCTTCCTGTCTCAGCCTCCCCAGCTCTGGGATTACAGGTGTGTGCCACCACGCCCAGTTTCGGTGGTTGGTCAGGCATGCCCAGGGTTCTGGGGATCAAATGTCCTTGCACTTGCCATGCAGGCAGTTAGACCTCTGAGTTATCTCCCCAGCCCTCAAATACATTTCACACAATAACCATGTTTGTCCCCTTAATGATGACATACTTTTCAAGTAAATATTATCCAAAAATTATACTCGTATTTACCACAATCAATACCCTTCTCCCAGATTTCAAATTCATGCTAACCTGCTGCACCTTGGTGACCATGTCTTTGTAAACGATGTCCGTGTTGACCTCCGTGATCTTGACCAAGGCAGACACAATGATTTCTGCTTGTTGAGTTGTAAACCCTAAGCAAGCACACGGATACAACCACACTGAGAAGAAATGCAGTTGTGGGGGGGAAAATAACACACAGGACAAAAGCCTTACACATTCATACATTCTCTTGATAGTCTAAGTTCAGAAACAGAAAATCACAGCGTGAGAAGGTGCAGAAACTAGTCACACAGAAGGTCATCTGCCACCCTGTGCAGGAGTCAGCCGTTTTCTCCCCATGCACAGTGAGGCGGCTGGGCTGAACGCTGACCCCGAATGCCCTTCCTAGCTGTCTGAAATCATGTCTGTGAAGAACACTGACCACACAGGGAAGGGCTGCAATGCAATGTCGAGAACCCAGAACAAGACCCAAAACTAGAGACACGAAGACAGCTCCTGTGGTAATTCTCTCAGGACCACTGAGGTTGGGAGCTAGGGATCCATGCACACAGGCATAGTCTCCTGCTGAGCTACCTACCAGCTGTTTTTGTCATTTTACTGACTCCTTGTAAATTTTGTTTCCATTTTCATACTTCTCTGAATTGGGTATATTTTCTAAAGTGGACAAGATAATTCAAAAATGTATGTTATTAAAAATAGTTTTCTTTCTTTTTGTGGTGGTACCAAGGATTGATCTCAGGACTTTGGGCTTGCCAGGCAAGCACTTATTTCACTAAGCTGTTTCCCCAGCACCCATTTTCTTAAGTAGGAAAGCGCCATTATTTTATACTCAACATCAATTAGTCAGACTATTACAGATTATAAACAGTAATCTAGCTGTTAACTGATATAATGCTAGGAGTCAGGACCAATTCTTTTTCCTGCCATGGTTTCCTTGGGTCACTAGTTCAGAGGGCCAAAATTGGGGAAAAAAGTTATTCACACTTAATGACTGTGAACTGAGTTATAGATTCTACTCAGTATTTTGCTGTTTTTAGCTACTATGGATAACTCATATCTCACATTAGAAGTTGTAATATGATGGCTAAAACTCAGTCCCTGAAAGGTAATTCTATTTTTTTTTTTTTTTTTTTGCGGAACCCAGGATTGAACTCAGATCCTTGTGCTTGCCAGGAAAGCACTTATTCTACTAAGCCATCTCCCTGGCCCTAAGGTAATTCTATTAAATGCTTCTATTTACAGGAACTTCTTAAGAGCCTGATTCTAATTAACAGCATATTTGTTTGAACCAAGTCCAATCCCTTACACAAAGGTGTTTACTTTGTCAAAATATGTATTATGCACATCTAGGAAAACTAGCCAGAAGGGACTCTACTACTGTTTAGTGCGGGAGTATCAGTTTGCTTTCTGCTTTTTTAAAAAAATTCATTTATTTATTACAGTGTCTTGCTACACATCACAGATTCTTTTTTTGGGGGTGGGGAGGTCAGCTCAGCCCGTCCTGGGGGGAGGGGCTGGCATGGTATGTGGTGCTGGGGATCAAACCGTGGTCCCTGAGAGGTGCTTTAGACCACTGAGCTATCTTGCCAGCCCTCTGCTTTCTTAATATTTAGCAAATGAACAGGACTTTTTGCAAATTTTAAATTTTTATTAAAAGGAGCTTATGATCAAACATAATTAGGCATAATAATTATGAGAAAAAGAAACATGTCCTATTTTATATGTAAATTTTCTGTTTTTATAAATTAGCTCAAAAACATAAGTTTAATTAAAAAAAAAAAAAAAAGGCCAGGGCTGGGGAGATAGCTTGGCAGTGTAAGCACTAGCCTAGCAAGTGCAAGGACTGGAGTTCAATCCCTGGTACTACATGCTGTGCTGGCCCCAGAACTGCAGGTGCACCATGTCGGCCACTAAAACCAAGCATAGTGGCACATGCCTGTAATCCCAGCACTGGGGAGGCTGAGACAGGAGGATCACTACAAGTCCTAGCTCTGTAGTGAGACCCTGTATCAATTACATAAATAATTTTTTTTTGGTGGTAACAGGGATCAAACTCAGGACCTTGCACTTGCCAGTCAGGCACTTATTCCACTCAGCTATCTCTATAGCCCAATAAATATTTTTTTTTTAAAAAAGAAGGCTGATGGAGGAGGATCACAAGTCTGAGCTCAGCTTGAGTTAACTCGCTGAGTTTGTCTCAAAAAAGCATGGAACAGTAGATCAGTTCAAGGGCTCTAAGTTCAAATTCTAGCACAGCAAAATTAAGAAAAAGAGAGGAGAAAGGGATTTATGTAGATGATAAACTCCAAAGGCATATCATTTATAACCACCCAAGGAAGGAGAAAGAGGTAAGTAAAAATCAGAAATTAAACCTTAATACCTATAGAGTTCTGAGCTATAGGAATGAGAGAATAGGGTACAAGGAGGGAAGAGAGGCTATACATTTAGGAGTTTGTTCATCAGGAGACAGAGCTCTTGATAAAAAGGGTGAATACCCCTTGAGAATCCTGCCTGGCCTCCTCCTAAGCCAGTCACCTCAAACACCATCCACCCTATGGGGAGGCGTGAACCCCAATGTGGGCAGGACTCTCACATCTCTGGTCTGAATAGATGCAAAAAAAATCACAGGTCAAGGTTTGAAATCAAAGAGAAACAAGAAAACTTCTCACCAATATTCTTTCATATCCCCCATTTCTACTTTCCTTTAGAATTCAGAGCTGAAAGTAGTTTTAGTGAATAAAACCGTTTCAAGTTTGACAAGAAAAGCTGTTAACATTATTTCTTATACAGCACTTAGGTTTTCAAATATACACGTCTACAACTAGATAAATAACTAGACGGGGAGGTAGAAACATATTTATTTGAAGGGCATAATTTGAAATTCTGATTTTAAGACTATGTACATGACAGAATACAGAATTACAATGGGCGTATTTATTTGAATATGATCAGGTAGGAATATGTTCCCCACATTCCAAGTGCACTCTGAATGAATGCCGCACACACTGGAGCAATCTATATTAATTAACAGCAATAAATGAAAGAGTGAGTTGGAAATGATCAATACCTGCTGCCAGCAATATTTTGCTTTTGTAAAATTCTTAAAGGCACATAGGATGGGACAGAAAGGGACAGAACTATCTCTTTTGTGCCTCACACCACTTGTCAGAAAAATTACTCCTGAATCTAAGCAACCTAGTTGAAATTCTTATCCATGACATCAGTCTTCCATACTGATGGCATATGAATGCACTTCACTTACACAAACAGAAACAAGAAGTCTGCACTGTAGTGAGAAAGCAAAGATGTCCTTAAACAATAAAATGAAGACCTTAAGATTGACTGAAATGCTACCTGCAAACTTAAATGTCACAGAGAAGTAGGAGCAAGTAAAGGGAACCATGCTTCCTGGGGTGCTGAGGGCCCAGAGAGTTTTACCATTTTCTTCCAGTAAGCACACGAAAGCATGGGTGTCGAAGTAGAGCTTTCGACTTCCCGAAGCGGTGAAATCTGTCCTTCTGTGCTCCAGCTGCAGGCACCATGCCGACAGGCTTAGCTCTGGAAAGGAAAGGAAGCTTAAAACAGAGTTCATGGCCAGCAAAAGCAAGTCACAATTGTGGCAGAGTACAGCACATCCCAGAGGTCAGTTGTGTGTATGTATATGCACACGCAAGTGCACCGGGGACTGAAAGTGGGCCTCACGCAGGCTAACCATGTACTCTCCCACCAAGCTACATCCTGGGATCTGACATTTCATGATAACTTTAAGGAGGTCTAACTCACACTGTACAACTCACCCACCTGAGGTGGAAAATTCATTTGTTTTTAGTGTATCTATAAAGTGTATCCATCCCCACAATCAACTTTAGCACACTTTCCTCACCCCAAAATAAAACTCTGTACCTTCAGCTGGCACCTTCCAATCTTCCCACCTCTCTCACTCCAGCTCCTTACCAAGACAGACACTAATGTACTATCTCTGTTGCTTGCACACACTGAGATCTCCCATAAACACTACTGATGGAAATGGCTTCTTTCACTGCATGTAGCATTTTCTTTTTTTAAAATATTCTATGCATTTCTGTCTTTTTAAAAATTTATTTATTTATTACAGTGTCTCGCTACACATCACGGAGTCTTTTTTTGCGGGTGTGTGTGTGTGAGCTCAGCCCGCCCTGGGGGAGGGGCTGGCACAGCATGTGGTGCTGAGAGCTTGCCTAAGCTTGCCAAAGCAGGCGCTTCAGACCGCTGAGCTATCTTGCCAGCCCTGCATGTAGCATTTTCAAGTGTCACTCATGTTGTAGAATGTGTCAATGCTTCACTTCTTAGTACTGTGACACATTACTCCATCGTATGGCCACACCAGATCTGCTCTACCCATTTAGTGGTGGTTTCCACTTCTTGGGTATGACGAGTAAGTCTAGGGACATTCCGCATGCAATTCTCTGGAGTATGTAACCAGCAGCATAACTGCTGGATTGGATGCGAGCCCTGCTTAACTGTTTCAGGAACCGACAGATCGTTTGCCACAGCAGCTATACCACCAAAGTTCAACTCTGATAAAGCCCAAATCTGTTTTCTTTTATTGCTTGCTTTTGATGTCATATGCAAGAAACCACTGTTTTCTTCTAAAGTATTATCTCTTACAGTTAGGTGTTTGGCTCATTTCGAGTTTCTTATCTACGGTATGAGGTAGCTTCGTTATGCTCCCTTTAGCTATCCACTTGTTCCGACACCATTTTTGGTACTGACCTGTCTTGTCACCCTGGCTGAAAATAACTGATCATGACCTATAAGCTCACCATGCTATTTCACTGGCTGGACTTCTGTCCTTATGCCAGCTTCACAATTTGCTGATTACTTGTGAGTCAATTGTAGGCTCTGACCTCAAAAAGTGGACTTGAGATTGCTCTTTACCAAGGCTGAGTCCTTTGCATTATCTTATACAGGATAAGCAATGCTGTTCAAGAAGCCAACTGAAACTTGTTTTGGTTTCTTAAGACAGGGTTTGCTGTGCAGTTCAGGCGGGCCCTGCACTCACTATGTACCCCTAGGATAGTCTCAAACTCAAGGTGAACCTCCTGTCTCAGATTCCTAAATTCTAAGATAAGAGGTGTGGGCTATCATGCTCAGTGCCAGCTGAGAATTTGGAAGTGGCCATGTTAAAGCTGTAGATCAATTTAGGGAGTACAACATTGTCATCTTAATAATACTAAGGCCTGAATAAATGGGGAGTCTTCCCATTTATTTAGGACTTTAATTTCTTCAATATTGCTATGCATGTTTTCTGAGTGTGTTATGCTCTTTTGTGAAATTTAATCCCAAAGTATTATTTAATGTTATATTCATTTTCAGGTTATTTATTGCTAATGTATAAAAATCCAACTGATTTTTTACAGTGACCTTGTATCTAGTTGAACTTATTAGCTCTAATACTTTAATATTCCTTAAGAATATCTTTATATAAAAAAGGTCATGCCATCTGAGCATGGTGAGCTTTACTTCTCTCCATCCTTGGGCTCACTCTGGCAGCACACACCCTTCCTAGCCTAGATGCCTTTTTATTTCATTTTCTTGTCATCTGTCCTGGCTCAATCTTCCAGGGCAGCACTGAATGGAAGGGCAACATCTGGTATAATGTTCTTGAGCTTTGATGCAGTGTGTAGCCTTAATTGTGGTAGAGGTTTTATTTAATGTATCTGGCACAAGGTCTCATTGCATAGCTCAGACTCTAGGGATCCTCCTGTTTTCAGCCTCCCCAGTGCTAGGATTACCGGTGTGCATCACCATGCCTGGACTCAGTGGCCAGCTCAGCAGGCACGGGGTGGTGCTGGAGATCGAACCCCATCCCCTGCACTTGCCTAAACAGATGCTTAGTTCCCTGAGCTATCTCACAGCTCAAACCAGTGATAGAGGCTAACTTCTTTTCTATTCCTAGTTTCCCAAGGGCATTATAAAATGATAAAAGGGCTTCATAACACTTTGAAAATGCTTTTTTTGGGTCTGTTGAGATAATCATTCTGATAAGGTAAATTACCTGAATCTTCAGATGTTCATGAACCTAATTTCTCTGGACACTCCCTTGACCAGGGTACATAATATTCCTGGTTAGTGTGCTGGATTTAGTTGTTAGCATTTTGTATCTATATCCATAAAGGGCAGTTTTCTGAAGCTCTCTGGCTGTCTCTGCAAAACTCAGTTTTTGGGAGATGCGTTCTAACCAGTTTTACTTTCTAATGCAATTGCTTCACCGGCAGCAGGGCCAGCCCAGTGAGCTTCAAAGTATTCATTTGAGAGGAGTGATATAGTACACTGCAATGGTTTCTTAGCTTTTGGATCTCAAACTACCAAGACACTTTTTAAACAAAATTAGATCAACATTTGGGTTACCAGTTTTTAAGTTTTCAAGAGATAACATTTAAATGTTGTATGATATCTTCTATTAATATAAAACTAAAAAACATATTTTCAAAAAAGAAAAAATAAAGACTTCATTTGAAGTTTATTTATTTATTTATCTTTTTTGAGGCAGGGTCTCATTATGCAGTTCAGGCTGGCCTTAAACTCACTTTGTCACTCAGGCTGGTCTAAAATTTACTGATGACAAATCAGAGGTCTGTTGAGAGGTGGTAGTGCTTGTAATCCCAGCACTTGGGAGGCTGAGGCAGGTGTATTGCCATGAGTTTGAGACCAGCCTGGGCTACATAAACGAGTTCAGGGCTAGCCCAAACTGCATAGTGAAAACCTATCATCTCAAAAAGACAAAAAACAAACAAACAAACAAACAAATAAATAAATTTAAAAAATAAATAAATTTGTTCACTAGTAAAATCCCCAGGGACTGTGTAGGGGTTGGATATCAATCATGGTGGAGAAATATTTAATAGTTTGACCCAAATCACTAAAAAGCATCAAAATAGGGAAAATCTGACCTTTCAACTGCTGTTTTCCTAGAGTCCTTTTTTCTTTTTTTCTTTTGTCTTTTCTTGGAGACAGGGTCTCACTGTGCAGTTAAAGCTGGCCTCAAACTCACATTGTAGCTCAGGCTGGTCTCGAACTCACAACAATCCT
>PVKA01020548.1:0-40174 GCA_004027165.1 Ctenomys sociabilis | reverse complement strand
GCACTCCATTGACATTCAACTACCTTAGGTGCTTGAACTCGACACCACAATCCAACACAGTCCAGCATTCTGCAACCATAGGGAGTTATTCAAAGAAATTGTCGACCATATCCATTTACAGCTCAGCTTAATATTATGGGCTCACGATGTATACTTCATTTTCATACTTTTATACTTTTCTGCTGGATGGTTAAGACCTTTTGCCTCTGTTTTGAAAGGTGTTCTCCGCCTTGTGCTGCTCTGCCTTGGAGCCAGCTGAATGTGGACTGAAACCTCCAGTAACTGTGAGCTAAATAAAGATTTCTTGCCTTCATGTTGGGTGTCAGATATTTGTCCTAGCAACAAGAGAAGAGTAACTAAGACAGTAACCAAGACAGAATTCACTTCTGGAAATGTTTATCATCACTTAAGAAAGATAAGAGAGTATTTTTTGATTTTCCAGCCTGACCACCTAACTGTGTTTGAAAATTATTTTGTTGAACATGAATGTGTTCCTTCTCAGACAGTGACGTAGATGAACTAAGAGCAGGCTCTTAACAGAATACATTTGGCTCTGAATTGTGATTCTATAAATTACTAGTTACTAGAATATGGCTTTGGTTTTTGTTTTTATAGCTATTAAGTGGGGTTAGAAAATAATACTCATCTCACAGACCATTAGGATTAAGAGAAAATCCTTGTTATAAAGTAATATGATAAATGACAGATTATTAATTTACTGCTTTATTACCATGGAGTTTCAAGCAATAGCTGAGCTTCATGAGAAATTGAGAGTATGCTTCTGACTTCTACTAGGCTAGATTAAATAAAGATCCAGATTTTGTCAATAGGGTTCTTAATTAAGCAGACTAGCTAAGGGTATCAATAAGCCCTTAGAAGAAGCTTTGTAGTGGATAAACTTAATTGGCACAGATATGGAATACAGGTAAATGACTAAGAACATGCTGGGCTACTTCAGAGGATTATTTCCAGATGCATGATCACTATCTCAGTGAACTGGGACACATTCAAATAATAATAATAATATCTTCCTGCACTCATCTGCACTGTGCCATACAATTTTAGCCCCAACTTCTGAGTGTACCAGAAGTTAAACTGGAAATCACTTACTGAGAATGCAAAAGACACTTCCCAACAGGAGTAATATTATGAATTTTCTTCCCATCATCAGGTACACATCAAGCACCTGTTTTTCTCCTATTGTCTCAGCCTCTTATGCACACTAGAGATGTCAGGATATGTCCTCTGGGGGACTGTGATGCCCTCCGCAATGAGCACAGGTTCTGAGTCTGAGCACTGCGTCCCTGCAGATGTCCTCACCTGTGTTCTCTCAGTCTGCATGGGCTGCGAAATGTTAGATTCAACATTCATAATATGCAAGCACATTTGTCACATCCCTATTCTCTAGAGATAGAACACTACTGTCCTTCTCATTGGAATCCTTTTCTCCACCAGCACTCAAGAAACTTTGTATTTTAAAACTTCTATCTGAATGGGTAACTAATCATCAAAGTTAATTTTATGAATCAAAGTACTTCCAGAACATTCATTTGCAATTAAGATTTTAAGGGCCAGCCAAATAGCTCAACAGATGAAACTCCTGCAAGCAGGTTCAGGGGCTAGAGGTTTGATCCCTGGGCCTGCCGTGCCAGCCCCACCCCTGTGGTGTGCTAAGACAGCAATTGAGACTGGGTGTGGTGGTGTGCCTGTAATCCTAGTTCTTGGGAGGCTGAAAGCAGTTGGATCACTATGAGTCCGATCTAGTAGTGAGACCCTGAAACCCTGTAGAGTCTTCTCTAAAATACAAAAGAAGAAGAAAAAAAAAGATTTTAAGATTTGCAAATAATTTGTTAGTGTCAAAGTTGAAAAGACTCTTAATATGACTATTTTTCTGTTTTCTATTAGCTTTTCTTTGAGAATCCAGATATAAAAAAGATGGCAAATATTTTGTGGGATTGTGCTTCTCCAAGTTTTGCATTTTACAAACCTATAAATGGATTCGGTGCACACACTAAGGACTCTTGCTCTACATGCTACCAACCTACCAGCTGTCATGACTGTGCCATGGAGCTTGACCCCTAACAATATCTTGCACAATGTGAAGGAGACATTTGCAGACAGTTTTGTCATCTAGACATCATTTTATTAAACAAGAGAGATCCTAGGTGTTCTGCATATTATGATCCAATTTCTCAAATTTAGGGAGACTAAAATTCTCTAATGATATGCTATATATCTATGGGTGCACTGTCTTTGGTGCTCATGTGACTTACCTGTATAAAGCTTTGTGGTATAGTTCCCTCAAGTTGACTTTTTGCTTTTAAAGGTTTGTTTGTGTAGTACGACTTTTTCTGTTTATTGCTTAGTAACAAAAGTCTCTGTGGGCCCAATGTGCAATACATTACTCAGTATATTTTAGCTTTTTATAAATTAAAGGGGCAGTACAGTTGCACAGCTTCACCATTGACTTCCCATGTTCAACAGAAATTATGCACATACAAAAATTACATAATGGCACCACCTCTTCCATCTTGGCAATAGCTGTGAATGCCCTGGGTAAAAGGAAGGGATCCGTGGCTTGCTAACTCCTGCACTTCCTTAGATCCTTCTGTGGTCTGCTCATGGTATAGGATGGCAGTGTCAGGTATACCCCACAGTCCTAGATTCCTGTTCTTTTCCATATCCAAGCCTATAGTTTTTCCTTGTATTCAGAGTTTCTAAAGAAGATGTTAAATTATTTGGCCAATAAGCTTTCACAAAAATCTGTGTTGTATTTAAATACCACATTGTACCACATTCATAGTAATGTGTTAATTTTTTTTTTATTTTAAGAGGATAGAAATGTTGATTACCTTTAATTGATTATATCATATTTTATGCATAGAAAATTATCACTATATTTCATGGATTTGTACGATTAAATCTAAAGGTATATTTATAAGGAAATATGCATATATGTGTGTATTATATATAAGTATTTTCTCTCATTTCCTATTCAATTTTAACTTCATCTACCATTCCAAATACTAGTACATGCTTGTTTTTCTGTTGTACAGCTCAGGCAAAATTTTATAAAACATCCAATAATAACAAGCCATCACATCACATTTGTCTTCACCCTGCTTCCGTCTGCCCATGAGGTTTTATATGTTGTGTTGGTTGGGAGAATCGGAAAGGGTGAGGAGAGAACCTGGGTGCTGAAGGGAGAGGAGAAATTGACAGACTGTCAGAAGGGGATTTGCAAGATGTGAAATCCTCGATCACTAAAGGGGATTTGAACTTGAGGGATGAACACCAGTACTGATTTTTGCTTCCAGGGAGATACAGGGCAAGAACCATGAGACCTGAATGATTAAACACTTGGTTCAGTCAGAAACATAACCCAGTGTAGCACACTAACAAAGTAATTCTTCCACTGGTTTCCTTTCTGCTTAAAGGCAAACCATCTCTAACCACCCCAGCTGGAGCTGTCAGTTGTCTCTTTACTGAATCAGACTAGGTTTTCTTTGCAAAATTTATTTCTATTTATTCTTGACAATATTCACAAATATTCTATGATTATACCTCACTTCCCAATCTAAACAAATATCTATTCCTTTTCCACTACAAAATTAATCAACTTAAAATAGAACTTCTCAATTCATACTCCCTGGATGTCGGAAGACCAAATAGCCCCACACTCATGGTGTGGAAGTACAATATCGATGGACTGTTGGTTAAACTCTATAAGGTTGTAGATGAAATGATTATTCCAAATGTTTTTCACTAATTATCTTTTGGTACAAAAACTGCACGTTTTCTATAAGTAGATGTAACTAAAGGTATTTTATGCTACACTAATTTATAAACAGGTCATTTCATCAGAAGCAGAATCCATCATTAGTCTAACTACACCTGTCATCAGAACAGTCAAATATTAGCACAAAATATATTCATGCAATTCTTTACCTATGTGGAGAAGTAAAAGTAGTTTTATAAACAAATGTCTCCTTTTTTTCTCAAATTATTATCCTAGGCAGAGAAACTCACAAAATACGGCCTCCAAAAGAACACTATCAATATCACTTAAGAACATGTGAAAACTGCAAATTCTCAGGCCTCCGGAAACCAGCAATCTGTTTCAGCAAGTCTCCCACTTGATTTCAACATATGCTAGCCTTTGAGAAGCTCTGCATTAATGCCTAGGAATACTGAGTTAATTTTTTAAAAGAAAATGAAATTGGTATAACAAAATTTAGTATTCCTGGCTAGGTCATCATTCATGCAGAAAATGTGCCCTTAAGTTATTGTTATGTGTCATTTTTAATAATATGGAACACTGTCTTAAGTTATTTGAAAAAAAATTTCATGAGATCTAAGCTTTTAAATACCTACCTACATGTGCAAATGTGTATATACATTTGCATATATATGTATATGTTATATATATATTTTTTTTTTTTCAATATTCTTTTAGTCTCTTCTGGGCAAAATGTGAAGAATTGGGCTGGCCAGAGAGTTCAGTAGATTAAAATGCCTGCTTAGCCACGCTCAGGGACCAGGGTTTGATCCGTCGTGTGCTGAGACTGCAGATGAGACTGGGAATGGTAGTGCAGTGCCTGTAATCCCAGAGTTTGGGAGGCTGAAAACAAGAGGATCACAATGGGTCTGATCTGTGTAGTGAGACCCTATAGACCATGCACTAAATACAAAAAAAAAAAAAAAAAAAAGTGAAGAATTATGTAAGTGTACAGTCTTCCCATCCTAAAAATCAAATTAGAAGGTATTACTAACTTTTGTTTAAATATAGGAAAGCAGCACTAACAGTTTAAATAACTTACCCATTATCAGAACTAGTTGAGAAACAACAGGGATTTCAATCCAGAAAATAAAAAATAAATAGCTCTATGCTTTTAGCCACTACTTTGCTCTTTGCTATCTAGTAAATATATATTTTTTTCCTTTATTTTTTTAGAGAAAGGTCTACAGGGCATGGTGTTCAGGGTCTCACTACTAGATCAGACTCATAAGCAATCTGCTTCTTTTCATCCTCCCAAGAGCTCAGATTATGGGTGCACCACCAGGCCCAGTCTCAATTGCCTCTCAACACGCCCAGGAGAGGAGCCTACACAAAAAGCTCAGAACTGAAACCCCTGCTCTTGTGCCTGCTTGCAGGAACTTTAATCCTCTGAGCTGTTTGGCCAGCCTTATTAAATATATATATTTTTTATTCCTATGAAAGTTTGCTTTTAAAAATACATCAATCACATTATCACCAGAATCTTGAGCAGT
This sequence comes from Ctenomys sociabilis, assembly GCA_004027165.1. Classification (NCBI taxonomy): domain Eukaryota; kingdom Metazoa; phylum Chordata; class Mammalia; order Rodentia; family Ctenomyidae; genus Ctenomys; species Ctenomys sociabilis. Next base: position 34,903 of record PVKA01020548.1, on the reverse strand, counting down.
TGTGCAAATCTTGAAGTGTTCCCTACAGTTTTAATATTTACCTCTAATTTACTCTAGCTATATTGCGAATTAGTAAAACATATGATCTTCCCATTGCTATACAATTGTTGTGTTGTTTGGGAGCATCCGGTTCTGAGTAAACTATTTCTTTTTATACATTTAAAAATATTAAATATAACTCACTGACAAAGTGACGATTACTGTTTAATGCATATTAGAAAAGAGATGACTGCAGATTTTTACTCTGTGCAGACAGAGAAGTAGTAAATAAATCATTCAATAAATCATTTATGTTTAACATAAATGTTAAACAGAGAAATTAAATTATTTACAGACTGGTTTACTTTCCTATATTTTATCATCTAAAGATAATATACAGAATCATCTTCCACAACGTCGTTAGCATTTTTGTATTAGTAAATACTGTTTACTGTATTACAAATAAATTAAAAATTTAATTGTGATACAGATTTAAAATGGAACCTTTTTAGCTATATGTTCAATACTGCTTTATAGTTTCTCAAAAATGTAAATATAATGAAAACTAAACTGAACAACAGGGACTGCCAGGACTAGTAATTTACTTATATTGAAATTTTTAACAAAACAAGTAGAGGCATTTTTTGTCATTTAGTAAATACTAGAATTAAGAAAAAAATTAAAAATCATCTCTTGCTCTACCCATTTTAATACTTAAAAATGTTAGTTATTCCTTCCCCATAGCCCAGTGCAAAGACATTTGAAAATAAATTTAGTATCCTGAAAGTACTGTGAAGGTAAACTGGCTCTTGTGAATTCAATCAGCATTTGATTTAATGTTGACTATTTAATCATATTATAAACTCCAACAGGCCTGCATAATTGCCTCCTTAGCAGAAAAGAGCAAACAGCTTACCTTGCAATTCCAGTTTCTTGGGAAGCCCATTACATTCCTGAAGACATCAAAGATTTGTCAGCATTTCCACTATCAACCCCCACATCCTACAGTTGATAGCTCTCTATGAAATTTTATTATGGGACTAAAATTGACACTTAGTATTTGGACCACGGCATAAGCACGATCAAGCCCTGGGAAGGAAGGTGGTACAATTTAAATTAGCTAAATTGTTATTTCCCAGAATGTAGCAATTCTTGCTAATAATCATTGCCTCATACTTAGACCTATTTTCTAATAGGCACATTATAAACACAATATTCAATTCCTTTTAGTCGCTTCAACAAGGTGATATTGTCCTGAATTTGCAGATGAGGAAACTAATACTTAGTTGAGTGAAGTCATTTTCCAAGTCCACATGGTTAATTTGCATGCAGGTTAACACAAATACAACTACAGTTTACCACAGAGCTTCACAGTACAGAATTGCTGATTAAACTGCCCATCTGGGTGCGGCTGCCAGAAGGAACAATAGCTAACTATGAAAAATAGGATCTTAACAATTCAACAGCCAACCGATTCCACCTCAATTGCCAGAGGCGACTGTCTCATTCCATAGCCAATTATAGCCCCTGTGGATATTTTTTGCTATCTATCTTTAAGGGGAAAATTATACTAATAAATCAGGATTAGAAAAAGACATTCCACGCATTTGACAGCATGCCATGTTTCTGTAACAAACAATGATTTGATTAGAGAAAATGAGGCTTGGAAATAATCACTTTGCTACAAAATATGAACTAATTGATATAGGTGCTTTATTAAGAAGTTACAACAGTTATAATTCACTAACTTAAATAAGAATCTTCTCCTGCATGTTCTTTATGACTTCTCAAGCAAAACTCTGTAAATATTGCTCACAGAGAAAGTTTAGGCACCTGACATCTAGATTAATATGACAGATCACATCACTCAGCATGTTGGAGATTCATTTTAACTTACAAATGCATCCAAAATGGTTCTGCAAGTAAGTGTTGATGGCTATGCTAATTCTGTGGTATCATGATTTGGGGGGTGAAAGCAAGTTACAGAGAAAAAAGAAACAACAAATTGTATTTTTGTTTTAAGAGACAGAATGATGTCAGCCTGAGTAAAAATTTGCCTTCTGCTCTTTATTTTTGCCCATGGTTCCACTTGGGGCCATAGCATCAGCAGCTTCAAGCGTTGCTACATGCCCACCAGGTAGCGGCACCGCAAGCTTTGTCCTCAGAGCATAAGAGGGGAGCAGCCAAATCTCAGTGTGCCTGCTTTGTCCAGGGCATATTGATTTAATCTTTAAGACTGTGTTCATGATTAATTGTGATGTTAACAAACAGGAATGAGTGTGCAGTAATCAGATGCGAACACTTAACAGAAATAATAACCCAGTTGCCTCTAGGTAGCCAAGACCTTTCAAGCAGTACCTTTGACTTCCACTCCAGCCTCCAGGATGTTTTGAATCCATAAAGGATGCAGTGCCATACAATATTTCATCTGTATAGATATAAAGGAAGCTAAATCTCAAGTACAAAGATGCTAAGTTCACAGGAGAAGGCTGATGTTTCAAATTTTGACTGGAGGGTCAATTACACTGATAAGAAAACCTTGGATGATATTTAGATTTTAGATGTAAACTTGATTAGTTCTTCCTGCTACACGTCACCTATAATTGGGTAGGGGCTGAAAAACAATGGGAACTAAACGAAACTTCCAATGGCTATTTTCAATCAGTCAACTTGGATCATTTTACTTGCTTGAGGGAAGGTGAAACTCAAAAACATACTTTGTTTCTTAATTTTCATTTTATTAGTACATTCTGCAGTACTTAGTAATTATATTCACTGTAATTCCTATGGGGAGTTAGTACCTGCAGATAACCCATCTAAATTTATTTTAGTCCTTTTCTCCTTCTTTTTCTTAACAATCCTTTCATCTCTTAGCTGTGCTCTCTGTTGCTATAGCTCTATCTCTGTTTCTCACTAATCTATCTTTTATTTTGTTCTTTAACTTATATGTATTTTGATTTGTGTGTTTGGTTTATTTAACTTTATAGCCTCATATTGCATCCACTTTTCTTGTTTCATCTGCTTATAGACATAGAGCCACTTCCAAGATTTACTTAGTCTGAGTTGTGGGGCGATCAACACGGGTATATATGAGTTGCTTTAGTAAGAGGCCTCTAACACTTATACAAAGATATCTAGAAGGGGAAAAGCCAGATCAAATGGAATTCCTAGTTTTAGTTTTTTGATTAGTCTCCACAATTATTTCCATAGTGGTTGTAGTAGTTTATATCCCCACCAAAAATAAAGAAGGATTCCATTTCCCTATAACTGTGCCAGCACTTAATATTATTTGATTTCTTGCTGATAGGTATTTTTCCTAGAGTAAGATGGAATCTCTTTGCTTTAATTTATTATGTGTGTAATGCTCAGAAATGTTGAAAATTTTTCCATGTATTCATTGTCTATTCATTTTAGTTCCCCCCACCCCCTTTGACTGAGTCTTTTATTTTTGGCAGTCAACTTTAAAAAAATTCTTTATATATAGTTATTAGTTCTCTGTCCAAAAAATATCCGACAAAATTTTGCCCATTGTGGAAGTTATCTCTTTTCTCTGTTTATTATTTAATTTTCTGTGCATTTTTTTTAATTGGTAGAATCTCATTTGTTGACTCTTGATGTTCTATCTTGAACAACTCAGAAAGTTCTTGTCTATATCTGTTTTCGAGAGCTTTACTCTATCTTCCAATGATTTGTTTCTATTTTAACATTTAGATCTTTGATCTATTTTAATTTTAGTTTAGTATACATTGTGTGACACTTTTGCATGTGGATTGCCAAAAAGAATGCTACTTTTGTTGTTGTTAGGGCTAAGATTAGGGTTATGATTAGGGTTAGGGTTAATGTTAGGGTTAGGGTTAGGATTCACTACTTTATTTTGTAAAAAAGACAATTAGAGGCTGGGAAATAGCTCAGTAGAATATGTGCTTGCCTGACAAGAAGAAAGCCCTGAGCTCAATCCCCAGTTCAGAAAGACAAAAAAAAAAAAAAAAAAAAAAAAAAGACAATTGTCGCTGAAGGTAGTTATGTTCCAGCACAGACCGTTGGGGAATAGGGGTAGAATATATGTTGTTTGCAAGCTGAATTATTTTTCCATGGCCTTAGTAGCACATACAACCAATTTGAATTTCTGTTCTTTTTTGCTAAAGTCACATTGAAAGAGTTCAAGTCGCTAGCTCCCTGTTTCTTGTACAGTTTATTTTACTTGTATATTTCATTCACCAATTTTAGAAGCCTGCATATGTATATACCACAGGCCTCTAACATATGACAGACTGAGCTGGCTGATTAGAAAGCCTATTTCCTGGATTTAAAAATTAAAATGCTTTAAATCTTGAAATTTACAGCAAGTCAACTTGTCTCATGTCCTTTGAATTGTTTGAGTGTTTTTGCAGCTTTGTGCACCTTGTCAATGCTCCTATCTGAGGTCCTAGGATTGTGTAACTAGAAATGGGTATTGACCCAAGACTGACAAAGGACAGGCAATCATCCATTTGATGACTCAAAACTTCTCCTGCTCCTATGTAGAGGGTCTGAGGAGGTGGAAGTCAGTTATATTGATGTTTAATATAAAATAAGATGGCAATAGCTCGTCAAACCTATGTCTTCGTCTTAACCTGGGCACACAACTGTCCACACTTTGGAGCTACCTTTCTTGGCCAGTGTGGCTGGGTTTGGGTCTTAAGTAGTATTTCCTGGGTTCTTGTTATCCTAAATGAAGAATTAAGAGAGACATGAATAAAAGGTTGCTAGGATATATTTACCCCTATATACACTTATTGAAGGTGGAAAAAGAATACACTCTTCAGAATGAAGCTGGTCTGTGAGAAACACTGACAAAAATAATATGCTCGCTGACCTAAACCAGGCCGATGAAGCAGATTCACAATAGCTAAAAGGTTAAGGTGAGAATTCTTTGCCTGTTCATAGATTGTTGCTTTCTGGTGCAAGCTGGGCATTTAACAAGGTTTTCTTGGGCTGGTGTGATAGCACAAAGGACCAAGTTCCTGCTTAGGCAAGCACAGGGGCTGCAGTTTGATCCCTCATATCTTATGGTGCCGGTCCCACCTCTGTGCATGCTGAGCAGGCTGCTGAGTCCAGGCATGGTAATGCACGCTTATAGTCCCAGCACGAGGGAGGCAGAAAACAGGAGGATCATTACAAGTTTAAGCTGTATAGTGAGACGCTCTAACTAATACATAAATTTAAAAAATAAAAAAGGTTTTCCTATCAGAAGCTCACATTGTCTGACACAAAATCTACCATATCTGTCCACTCTGCTTTCATTCTCCTATCAAACGCCTCCTTAATTTCAAGGCAGATGTAAACGAAGAACTGAAAATAACATTTTCTATGCAGTCCCCATACAAGGCTACAATTTCATTCTGGGTTCTAGGTTTTGCACATGAATGCTAGGGGTCTAAGAATCACACATCCCCCAACTTGCTCCATCAGTTCACCCCACCCTGATGTCCTGGCTCATGGCTATAGGACTAAGTTCTGGCCAGTGAAATCCACATTACTTGATGAAGGCTGCTTTTATAGCTAAAATCAAAATCTTCCAACCCTGAACTCACCATAGTCTTTCCTTGTTCCACAAATTTGAGACAAGTATCAGTAACAATCTTGCTACTAACAAATTGAAGCTTTATGAACAGAATGAACCAAAAATCACTATCATTTTGTAAGAGTATTGGAGCAACCACAAAACTGTTTCAATACACCATAAGAAAAATTCTCCAGTAGCATAATTAAAATTTTGAGTTAATATCTTTAAATAGCTATCAATACCTAAAGTGATGTGAATGTTTGTTTGTTGAAATAGAGTACTATTAAACCAGTGGCAGTGACTTAGTGGTCAAGAAGCAGATAACAACAATGACAAAAAAATGGCATAATATACTTAAAAAATCAAAACTCCTCTTCCAGTGTGACCACATAAGAAAACAAACATTAGAAATGTAAGGTTTTATCAGTCATGTAAAAATGATTGAACAAAATCTATTATAAGATGAAAATGGATGGGGGAAAAGAGGCTCTGGGATTGTAGATTCATAGTTAAGTGATCCCAAATCTTGTGAGAAAGGATGAAACAGAAAATGTCATTTTTTATTGTAACCCAGGACCCAGAAAAAGCAACACGATGGAAACATTAGTTAGACTATGTTTGTGATACTTACTCTACAGGTCCATACTGCAAAAGAGCTGGATTTCTATGAACTAAAATTAGTGCCTAGTATTGATACCTTGAGTGATGATATTAAGAAGTCCTCAAATTTTATAGTATCTTTAAAATTTGCAAAGGAGTCAGAAGCTTCACTGATGAGTAAAGAATGTGTTGCTGTGTGTATTTCTTCCTTAATAGAAGTAAAAATGAATATAATATTGAAAAACACAGAATGAAATTTGATGTACATTGCATTAGTGAAGTAGTACTGTAGTTGTAATTCACTGATATAGTCTATTTTCATGTAATAATTTTGTTAGTTTTCTTTTCACCCCACATGTCCCCTATACTCTTCCCTTTAATACACTATATATCTGAAGGAAGAAACACTACCAACAATGCAGAGTACCTCGGCTAGATAAATATGCATTGCTTAAAGCCAGCTGACGGAATAAGGAAAAATCCTACCCAGCTCTGTACATATAAATACATGGTAATAGGGTGAGGATCAGCTGACATGGAGACAACTGCTCTTCTTTGAAGGAGTCATCCAGGTGTTCCTCCACACTGACAATTACCATGTCTGTGAATTCTAACTTCCTACGCTCTGAGGTGGCTACCACATCCCTCCATTCTCCTTTCATTCTCCTTCACAAGTAGCATTATCTCTTTCCTACTTTAATTGCTTTAAATGATCTCTCAGCCTCTCATCTTACCCCTTTTCAAACAGTTCTTTACTCTGACATTATAAGATCTTTATAAATTGCAGTTTCTTCCATCCATTCTCTGATTACATTTGCAACATCTCACTATGACTCTGGAGATGATAACACCCGTGAACATTGCCTAAAAGGTCCTTTGTGGTCAGATAGTTGCTAATCTTCCCAGTCTTAGCTCCCAGGCAAAAACACTTCACATTCTGGTTCCCAAAACTGCTAAAGTAGTTTTCTTTCAAATAATGCTCAGGTTCACCATTAATTCCAAAACTTTGTACTTTTTCATGCACATAATTTTTTTCTGTCATAGGTCAACCTTTAAAACTTTATATTCCTCCTTTGTGTTTCAACTGCACTTGGTAATCCTTGGCTGGTAAGTACTCTCTCTACATATTTACAAACTCCTCCCTCTGCTCAGAATAACAGTTCTGATTGCATGGTGAATTGTAGCTGCTTCCTCAGCATTATGTATAATGTGCCTTGAGAGATCTTGCATTGAAACCTTTGAAAGAGTTTGCTCCAAAAAGTAAGTTGCATTGATCCCTGGCGTGCTGTGACAGCCCTGCCTCTGGGACATGCTGAGGAAGACAACTGAGACTGGGCATGGTGGCTTACACCTGTAATCCCGGCACTTGGGAACCTGAACACAGGAGGATCACTAAGAGCTTGTTCTACGTAGTTAGACCCTGGAGACCCTGTACTAAGTACATTAGAAAAGAAAAATAATAAGCTGCAGCTAAGGTTGTGTTGAATCAATGGCTAAAACACATGCAAAGTGAGGTTACATGACATGTGGAGAGGATTTCAAGCCAAAAATTTCTTTCAGAAATTCTGTACAATGAACCACTGACAGGTGATTCTTTAAAAGAATAAACTAAGATTAGAGATCCCATTCAATCCAGCTTTCCCCTCCTGTGTATTTTTCCAGAACTGAAAACATGATACCAGATCATTATATGTACAACCATGTTTATAGGAGTGCAATTTGTCATAGCTAAATCTTGGAAATTTTCCAAATGTCTATCAACTGAAGAATTAATAAAAAAGGACATGGTGAATTTATGCAACTGAATATTACTCAGCTATAAAAAGATAATTTTGAGGATTTTATGGATAAATGGCTGGAACTAGAGACCATATTCATAAGTAAAATAAATCACACCTGCATGTGTAAACATTGTATTGTCTTCCTACAGTAAAAACCTGAAAGAATAAATACAATCTGAAAGTTACAATAGATACTGTGAGAGGGAAAGAAATTGTTCAAAGGGAAGGAACAACTGGGGTGAGAGAAAGAAAAGAAAGGAAGAGAAAAAAATATATATATATAATATAGGCTAGCTTGAATACTTGCACAGCTGATTGCTGCTGGTCTATTGAAAGGAGCACATATTTTTATCATTTATTTATTTATTTGCTCTGTATTTTAGGGAAGGGTCTACAGATCGTTCAGGTCTTACGAGACTGGACTCGTAGTGATTTTCCTGTTTACAGCCTCGCAATAGCTGGGATTCCAGGCTGCACCACCACTCCCAGTTTGAATCTCTGTCTCAGGGTGTCCTGCGAGTTGGGCCTGCACAGCAGGCTTAGGGATCAAACCCGCAGGCCCTGAGATGTTTGCAGTTGTTTTGATATACTGAGCTATTTGGTCAGCCCAGAAAGGAGCAGTTAATGCTTAATTATTTTCTTCTTCAAACTTGCTCCCTTATTTCTGGTAGTATGAACAACTAATTTGAAAGCAGAAATATGAAATATGACAACTATGGTTGAATTCTTACCATTTCGTTCAGTGAAATTCTGTATCATTTCAATTTTCTTACTATTTTTCATTCTTTTTGACAAAATTTTAAAAAGAATAAAATAGTAAAGAAATCTTTAACCAAGTAACCTTCCAAAAATAAGAGAACAAAGTATTTTTTATTTTTATTTATTTACTTACTTATTTTTGAGACAAGGTGTCACTATGTAGCCCAGGGTGGCTCAAACTCACTGTAATTTTCCAGACTCATCCTCCCCAGTGATGGGATTATAGGTATGTATCACTATTCCCAGAGAGGTTTCGGTTTCGTTTTTTTTTTTTTTTTTTTTTTTTTTTTTTTTTTTTTTTTTTTTTTTTTTTTTTTTTTTTTTTTTTTTTTTTCTGGAAGCAAGTTTTATTTAAGTAAGGGGTTAAATATATTACATAACATAGAAATTGAAAGGGAGAAAGAAAACCGAAACCATCTTGTTATTTCCCAAGGCAGCAGGCAGCTGCTGTAAATTGCAACACTGATCGCTTCAGGTCCATGTTTGATCCTTTATCAGAAGTCAAACTACATCAGGCTGGCCTTGTGTGCTATGCTCTGGATGCCCCTTAGCTAAGATGTCAGATCTGAAAGACCTCAGGAAAGCCAACTGTTTTACCACCTGTGTGGGCGGAAGGTGCCCTAGCGCTGCCCCGCTAGGTCGGGTTAGATACTAGGGCTCTTTACTACCAAAGGCTCCCTGTAATGGCACAGGCACTCTGCCACCTCACTCTATGCTGGGATGGTCACATTCACAGGGGACTGCACAGAGTGTGAGAGAAGTTTCTGGCTGACCTAGCTGCCTATGACCTCCATGTTGGGGCCCGCTGAAACATCCCATATTGCTGTGTGTCAGACATTCCCAGGCACCTACAGTGTGGCTTCTGCTCAAATGAAGGACTTCCAGGCAAGACATCACACTCTTAACTGTTGTGTAACTGAGATCATTGCAGTAGTGCAAATAAAAACAGACCTAACATCGTTAAAAGTTGTGAGGATTTTAACTTGCAACAAGGTACCAAAGGACCATTCTACTCATTGCAAAGAAATTTTTACTTTAGGTCCATTGGGCCATGAGTACTTAAAACTTGTGATCCTTCAGCAGAATTTCTTTAGCCAGTCTCGTCTGTACCAGAAACTGGCATATGTTTTGCACTTGTCACCCATGAGCTAGATTATTTCTTTGTGTTCTGGATGCTTGATTATAATACCATTGCTGGCAAATGAGAAATTAAAAAAAAAAAAAATGAAGTCTCAGTGACACTGCCAAAATCATAAAAGATTAGCAACAGCTATTTTGAAAACCTGTATACTAATAAATTGCAGAATTCAGAAGACATGAATTGATTTCCAGATACATACAAATTACCAAAACTGAATCAAGAATATTTAAAAGCCCTGAATAATCCATTAATAGGGAACAAAATTAAAATAGTGATTTACAAAACAAGCAAAACTCTTCCAAGTAAGAAAAGAAGCCTAGATTGATTGGATTCACTGCTGAATTCTACAGAAATTTCTCAGAAGTTCTAACCCCAATACTTTAAGCTTTTTACTGAAACAGAAAGGGAAGAAGTCCTCCCATTCTCACTCCTGCAAGTTCCCATTACCCTGATTACAAAACCACACGAGGTTCCATCCCAGGCATTCTGTACCAGCCCGCCCTGGAGAAGCACTGAGATGGCAGCGACTGAAGCTGGGCATGCTGGTGTGTGCCTATAATCACAGCACTTGGGAGGCTGAAAGACAGGAGGATCACTAGATCTCCAATCTGTGTTGTGAGAACTTGTAGATCCTGAACTAAATATATAAAACAAGAACAACAAAAGAAAAACAAAATAAAACAAAAGATCCTACCAAAAAGAGCTATAGACCAATCTATTTTGAAAATATAGATGCAAGAATCCTGAACAATATAATGGAAAATAGGAGGCAACAAATCATCTTAAAGCTCACACATCAGGACAAAGAATGCCCACCCCAGGTTTGCAAGAGTTGTAAGACGTGCAAATCAATAAATGTAACGTCATATAAACAAAAGCAAAGACAAAAATCTTATGATTATCTCAGTATACACAGGAAAGGCCTTAACCAAAGTTCAACACCCTTTAACAACAAAATCATTGAAAAAATAGGTTTAGGCTGTCATTATCTTAATCCAATGAAAGTAATTTATTATGAACCTACTCGGAACATCATGTTAAATGATGACAAACTGAAAGCTTTCTTTTTTAAATCAGGAATAAGGCAAGTACTCAAAAATAGTTGAAGAAGCAATTATACAAGAAAAAGAAGGAAAAGGAACATGGGTAGAAAAGGAAGAAACAGAATTATCATTATTTGCAGATGACATGATTCTCTACATAGAAGGCCCAAAACAAATTGAAGAAAAGATTTAAAATTATAAATTCAGTAATATAGCAGGGCACAAAATCAACACGCAATAGCCAGTAGCACAGTAAGAAAGAAATCCTCTCATAGTAGATTTGAGTGGAAAAAAGTACCACTCACAATAGCATCAAGAAATATTAAATTCTTAGGAATTAACCCAACTAGAGAAGGATAAATCCTCCACAAGAAAAATCATGGTATTCTGAAAAAAAGTACACTAAAGAAGACATCAGAAAATTGAAAGATATCCCTTATTCCTGGATAATCCAAACCAATATAGTGAAAATGGCCATTTTCCAAAACTGATATACAAATTTATTTATTTATATGTATTTAGTACAGGGTCTACAGGATCTCAGTACACAGATCAGAGTTATAGTGATCCTCCTGTTTTCAGCTTCTCAAGCACTAGGATTATAGGCACATACCACCATGCCTAGTCTCATTCACCATCTCATTGTGTCCAGGGGCAGGGCTAGAATGACAAGCCAGGATTGAACCCCAGTCTCTGCATCTGCCTGAGCAGGTGCTTTAATCTGCCAGCCTTTGATATACACAGTTAATGAAACCCTAATAAAAATTCCATTGACATTCTGAAAATGTTGTCAAGTTAAAGTCTAGGGCACAGAGCAAGATAGGATGCGTCACGATCCTGGCCTGGCAGTTACATTACAAAACCACTATAACAAAAACAGAATGTCACTATCATAAAAACCGAAATGAAAATCAGTGGAAGAGAGTAAAAGATACAGAGAAATCCTCAAAAACATTCAACTATTTGACCGTCCACCATACACTGGAGGAAAGATAGCGTATTAATCAATGATGTTGGGAAAACTGACTGTCTTCATGTAGAAGACTGACTCTAGACTTATCTCCTTTATGATGTACCAAAGTAAAAATCAACATGGATTGAATATCTAAATGTTTAAACAATAGGAGCATTTAACCTGATGGACAATAAAATAGGTGAAACTCTTGAAGTCGTAAGCATAGGACAGAACTTTCCAAACAGTATCCAGTTGCACAAATATTTAAAAGCTGGAATGACATCCTGAAATAGTTGAAGATATCATAGGATGGAGATAATGCATATTATGGAGATATGCATAATCATATTTGTAGCTGGACAATTTGTTATAGCTAATGTTGAGAATGGCCTGTATGTCTATCAATGGATGAAAAGAGAAAGAAACTGTGTTTACGCAGCACTACTCTGTCATAAGGAGATAAACTTGCAACATTTCTAGGAAGTGATGCACCTTGAGATCCTAATATTAAGTGTAATAGATTAGACATATGAGACTAAACATTGCGTGGCTTCCTCCTATGAGAAATATAAGATATAAAAAATAACAAAATAAAAGATAGACAATAAGAAGTAGGGAGATAGATTTTCTCTCTGAGAAAAGCAAGATCAAGGAATCGAGGGAAGGGAAGTTTGGGCAGAACTGGGGACTGAACTCAGGCCCCTTGCACTTGCCAGGGCTGCACTTATTGCACTGAGCCATCTCCCCAGGCCTCAAAAGGGGTAATGAATACACATTTTTACCACTAAATCTGATGTTATTTTAATGAAGGTAAGAGTTATTGTGGAAAAATATTAGTAATGGAAACTTATAAAGTGAGTACTTTCAAACACAAATGCATACAAAAGAATATAGAAAATAGAATGCAAACTCAAGATGAGAGAAAGCTTATACATAATTGATGTTTCTGAAAGATTAAAACATTACACAAAATATAATATCTTCGTACATTGATATGCACACACAAATTTGAAAATTACTCAAAGAAATTGAGAAGTAACACCAATAATCTTTGTAAACTTTTTTATTTGCCCATGAAATGTGCTGGAATTATGGAAGTATATTACCATGACCAGCTAAAAGTTCTGTTTTCAAATGACTCTGAGAAATGACTCGTACTTTTTCTCCAGGAGTGCTCTTTTGTAAATGTACAATGTAAGAGAGCCAGGGAACTGCATTCAACCTCTTAAACTCTAAATATTGAAAAAGTAATTTGAGTAAAAGCAAACTTTTGAGTAGCACAAAATATAATCTTGTATAACACCACAAGTTATTATTTTCAAAACTATAAAACTCATTGTGTATCCAAGAATGGCACAGAGAAGTGGATTATTTTATACAATCAGGCAATTTTTTTTTCCTTTCCAATATAGTCTACACAAATTTCAGTTAAAAGAAGAAAGAAACTGAAAAAGAAAGAAACACAGAGAAAAGAGGAGTTAGTCCAGATTTGAAAATAACCAAAAGCCAAGAATTAGGAAAAAATACTCAAAATTGTCATTCTTCAGTTAATGGGATTGATTGCCTAAATCATAATTCTATTCATTCAAAGGCCTTTAAGTAGAGTACTGAAATAGCTATTTAAAAGATAGTATGCAAAATTTGGTATTTCTTCCATATTCACAAAGAATATTAGTTGTATTATACTATATTATTATAGTATAACAAGCTCTAATTTGCAGAAACAAAATTCTATTATGCCTAAAATCACATTTGTCAAAAGTAAGTAGTAAATATATGTGAAAAGAAACCCAAACTCATAGTTAAAAGTGCTAGAATTATTCTAAAATGTGAAACAGTACTTAACTTAAAAGTGTGCAGCTCTAATAATTGTTATAAAAAGGTAAAGATGAAATAAAATCATTTAGTCTGATTAATAACTATAACATTTAAAAGAATAGCTGTATATAAATTATATTAATCAATTTAATTTTATTTCAATAAGAGCTGTATTTTATTTCTAATATTTAAATAAATTTATTTGACCAGAAGTGAAAAATTAATTCTAAATCTTACCCAGAGGGCTGGTCAAATAGCTCAGTAGATTAAAACGTGTGTTTGGACAGACACAGGGGCTGGGAGTTTGAGGGGCTGGCAGTTCAATCCCAGCCCCTTCCCCAGGGCCTGCTGAGACAGCAATTGAGGCTGGGCGTGGTGTCACATGCCTGTATTCCTGCCACATGCGAGGCTGTAAAGGGGAGGATCACCGTGAGTCTGATCTGTTCAGTGAGACCTGTAGACTCCGCCCTAAGCACAAAAAAAACTTCTAAAATAATAAAAAAAAATAAACCTTACATAGAACAATTATGGTGGAAGTGTAGTTTACCATCCAGGAAAATAAACAGAAACAGAGTAGTAGTTTCTGTATTACCAATTATTACAATTCATTATTAAAAAAACTACAATATGCTGAAAGATAAAATAATAGACATACGTAAAACAGAAATAAGACAGATTTCTCAAAACATAACACAGTAAAAAAATGCATGGTAAAAAAACTATTGGTGACTTTTTTGTTTTACAAAAGTATCAGATAACTGGTAAGGATTACAAATAGTGACCAATGGAAGACAGCTAAAGATTTACAGAAAAGCTAATTTGGTAAAATACTGAAAGGAAATGTAAACTGGAATGAGTTTCTACAGAAAGTTTACTAATAACATAAAAAGTATTCAATATGAATAAACCTTTAGACTCTGATTTCTAATTTCTGTACTTATAGTAATTTATTATGAAGTTATTACAAATTTCAGGAAAATATATTCTCAGTGCTGTCAGTCTCATTGTCGTTGTGTGCATGTGCATGCATGTGTGTGTGTGTGTGTGTGTGTGTGTGTGTGTGTGTGTGTGTGTGTAAAAGTGATTTTTGGTCAATTGCTTCCTAATTTAAATTCTTAGCTATGCGGAGTTTTAGAATTAGAACATAGGCCCTCTTTGTGAAATCCTTTCATTTCACTGGGGTTTTTCTTCTATCTTTTATAAGTCAGGTCTTTTGCTTATCAAACACCAAGCTGCTAATGCAACTTCTCCCTTAGAAGTATCCTGAGATAGCAGCCTTTCCTAACTTTCTAGTACAAAGGTAACATTCTCCTTATTGGTTCTGGTCTGTTCCATTTTGTGTATCTGGCCTAGCTCAATACATTCAGAGAACAATGCAGTCCATTTTCCTAACTTTCATTTTTTGTATGTTATAGTATATACTCCTTAAGTTATATCATTTAATAATTTTGTTATGACTGGATGAAGTCAGTAAAATAATTTGAATTAATTTCAATCCAACTTTGCTATAATCAATTGTAAGGTGTCCAGACAATTTAATTTAGAATGTTATAGGAAATAGGACATTTTGTTCACCGTGGCCTCGGGTAGTCTTTGTGTCAGGCTTCCCTTGTTCTATTACAGGCTTGCTGAAACAAAATCCTATTTGACATGCATGACCCTGGCTGCAGGAATTTGTCATTGAGGGCTTCAGTTTTCAGCACTGAAAAAAAAGCCAATAAAATGAATAATTAATAATACAGACCCAGTATAATCTAAACATATTTGAAGTTAAGCAAAATGTTCAAATTTGATTTATATTCAGCTCATTTAAGCAACAAGTAATACAAATAATATTACATAATTTCTGTAAGTTCTCAACTACCATTAGAGTATTTACCAATTCTATTGAATTGATTTTTTATTTCTATATTATGACAAAGTAGGAACAGCCATGAGAAAATATTTATTTAAGTGATAAAAAGAAAACATGAGTTTTCCTCCTTTAAGCTTATAAAATACATTAAAATAATTACTCTTTTACTTATTATAGAGAAATTTATTTTTCTGAAGAAAGTTTACACGTCACTTCAATGTCATTTAAAAAAACAATGGCAAACATAGTCAGATATTTTGATATATTCCACACTTAAAATATTAACTTAATTCAAAGAAATCATCTAGTTTGTGATTTTATGTGCATTATAGCTTTAGGTTTTATTTTAAGGCAAATGTGTAACAATAAGCCTATGATTGAAATAAAAAATTATTGCCCATTTCAAGTATTTATATAGCTTTATAAGGCTCAGATAAGAACAGCATCGCAGCTTGGCGAGCAATATAATTTCTTCCTTTATTTCACAATTTTTCTTTTAGTTTTATTCCTCTCATTTTCACTGCTTTGGCCATTTTATCTGCTCAGAAAAATCACCCTGAGAGTTTGCATACAAAAAGAAAGGGTAAATGTCACTTCGAGAGTTTTTGTTGAAGGCTAATAAACAGTCTAAGAAAAGGTAAATGAATCAAAATGCAACAGATAGGTAAGGAGCTACCAAAAAATGTAAATCTATAATTATGCCCCAGATCTGTGGAAGCCCTAATGTTCCCAGGACTAGAGGACAGTTCTGCTGCAGTATTTGTGAGCGGAGCTATCTAGTGGGAATGGGCTGTGGAGGACAGTTTAGAGGGAGAGAATAATAGGAAGAGGAGTATGATTCATGTTCAGAATCTCAAGTGGGGGATAGCGTGCAAGCACTGAATAATGAAACAAAGACAAGATATTCAGCATGCCAGGAAGGTGACTGTTAGAGAGCTGTTAGAATTATTTAAAAAGGTTAGCCTATGAATAAACATGCTTCATCAAGGTCTCTTACACTTGCAAAGAGAGATGTTAATGAATAATAAAACAGTAATGGGGACTGGTGAAGAAATTAATGTTAATCTTATCCAAAGCAGATACAAATTAATATTGGAGCAACATTTTTGTAATCACTTCTCAAGGCAAAAATTCAATTAATGTGACTATATCAATATTTCAAATCTTAGTCCCTTGAAAGTATACTTGTGTCTCTTCCTATAATCTTGACTCCTACATGAACGGCTGCGGCTCATTCTTGTCAATACTTGGACAGACTTCTAAAATGGTATGGTGCAGAGAAATTGGGAGCAATTCTGTAAACCACAGTGCTGTGATGCAGGATTGCTGTAGGGTATGTTTCAGTTAGGAAGTTCAGTTTAAAAAAAAGAGTAATTATAGCAAATAGATATGTTAGCCTAGAACAATGTGCCTTGCCTCATTATTTATATTATTTACTGCTGTGCACACCACACATACAGACATTTATTGGGAGAAGGCTGAACATGTTTTCTGGAAAATATGTATTTTTCATGTGCATGTTTTCTGTCATAGAATAGGTATGTATATGATATGTATTCATATAGCTGCATTTAAGCACAACATATCAAATACATCAGTAAGGAAAACATATCAAAACAACACCGTCACAAAAAAGAGACAGTTCTGTAAACCTGAAATCAAAAGTGAATTCCGAGACTGAGCTAAATTTTATCTGGCTTTGACAACAGGCAAAGAAAAATGAATCTTTTTTCTAGGGATTATTAATATGTCTGTTTTTTTCTTTGGAGATTTAGTTTATCCTATATCATTTTCTTTTTTTTTGGTAGTCACTAGACATATTTTATATAGTGAGTTATGCCTCTTGTTTGGCATACAATATAAATGCCTGTCATACTTTGTTTAAAGTGTCAGAGACTTAGAAAAAGTTTATGAAACTAAATGGACTACTTGAATAAGTGTTTTGCAGCTGGGCAGAATGTGTTGTTTACGTTGTAATGCCCTGACACGTTTATATAATAAGAGGTGCTAACTCCACCATACAATGATAGATTGGACTTGTTTGAAGCATGGTGCTGTGGAAAAAATAGGTTTGCATGCTGCTGTTTGCAAAACCAAATGGCGATCTAAACTGAGTCACCCTATTAAAATAACTGTCTAGACAATCTCACTTCTACACTTTTAATAGACAGTGTATCATTCCCATAATGAAAGAAACATGAAATAGTTTCCATACCGAATGAGTTCCCAGAGGTGCTGGGATTTGTCTCATTATATAAAGCTTTTTCATCCTGTTGCAATAGCTCTTCTCATCTTTGCTTCTCATCCAAGTGGCGAATTTTCTGTCAACAGCTTTAGCCTGGCTAAACCAGCATAAAACAGAAGAGGGATATACTGGAGATAAGATTACTTTTTTCTATTTATGTAGAAAATTATACCCAGTATTCCTGCCTGAAAAAGGATTACTCTATGATGTGGACAGCATTCTGCACTCTCATTTAAAAAAGGCAGTCTACAATTTTACTTTATTTTATTTTTAAAGAAGTTGGATAGAGCAGAAAGACTATCTGATTTCATGCTGTTCAATTCACCTGGGGGAAAATATCCACTTGTGTCTTCTTGTCGGTTTCCTTTGGTAACTAAAAGTCCAGTGCTGTGCTGATAGCATCCTTTGGCCAGCAATCCCGCCACTGGCCTTAACAGTTTTGATTGAAAGAACAAGGTTAATATGATGAAATAAAAAGGAACTTCACTAAGTTCATTAAAGTCCAGTGACTAAGAGGCAAGCCTAAGAACAATTTGAGAATGGATGCTCCCGAGGTCTGTGTTTCTCCTTGAATTTCTGGCTGCTTCCCTTAATGTTTTGTGCATACGTCTCTGGGGCAGCTATCATCTTTTAGCAGCTTTTCTTCTAACTGCATCATTCTCATTCACACCATTGTCGTCATCATCGTCGTCATCGTCATCGTCAGCAGCAGCAGCAGCATGGGCAGGTGTTACATATTTAAATTGTATCAGTTAATAATCTTGGATGCCAAAAGGCAATTCTGTATTTTAATATTTATTTTATATAATAGAAAGTAGAACTTGGAGGAGATTTATGAATGAAAGTCACACAAAAATATAAATGGAAGCAATTCAGTTACAAACTAATCATTGATTGCAAAATCAGTGCTTAGGGCCACAACGTGAGACGGCCTCTCTCCACGCTGCTTACATACTGTTGCTCTGAAAGCTCGCTTCTACAGATTGATAAATTACTATTGCTGTATTGAAATCATACTTGATTAAATCCTTTCTGGTCAAGAAATACTTTATAACTTCTTACTAAGTTGTCAAGCTTAAGAAACAACGAACCTTGATCTAACACGCCATAAAATTAAAAACCTAGCGTTAATGATTTTATTCTTTGCCAAATAATCAAATGATTTTGCTTATATTTGATAGTGTTTTCCAAATGGCTACTTAAGATGCATCCTTAAAGTTAATTACAGCAATAAACTACACAGTGTGATTTTTCTTTGTTCATTTCATTAGTCGCATGGTAACATAATATTTTAGTATTTCCAAAAATTTAAAATTTCTCTGGTTATGGTAAAGGTATAAAAATCAGGAGTTGCTTTCATATATTTTAATGGAAGAATTAGACAAAAATGACAGGTGGATGATACATGAAATAAAATAAAAAGACAAGAAAGTAATTCCTTAGTAATTAATGGGAATTATTGAGCTATCATCAATTACCAACCAAGGTTATATTAATCACTGGTCATAGATAAAAGCTCCAAGAATATTTTCCCATAAATGTAAATGAAAAATTTTATCATTTAATGATAACATCATTTTCCATGTAGACTGGAGCATTCTATATTGCCTTCTACGGAATGTGGTCCACTAAATTCCACTGCATGTATGAAATAAAATAAATCTCTACAAATGAACACTGGATATAAGAACACATAGCCTCTCAGTTGAAGCTAGCAGGTAAACATTTCTGCTATTTTATGGATATTTTTAGGCCGTGGTTTCCCAGCATCCATCTTCTTTTAAGGGAACTATTTCTTCCCTATTTCATGCAGTGATAGTTTGACTGTAATTTAAGGTATATATTGGCTCTCTCCAGGCAGTGAAAAAATTCCTTGGAAGTTTCTTTAACAAGTCCTTCTTTTAAAACTCCCACAGTGCAAAGGAATGTATAATCAGAAATTTTCCCCGGGGACACTCAATTTTGAGAAAACAAAGAAAAATGGAAAAAGTGATTGGGTTTTTGTATAACCGGAGTACTCTGGTGGGTGAGAATTCCTGCTCCAACAAATTCTAAACTTCTGTTGGTCTTCTAAGCTTCATGTATTAATTTTTCCCCTGCATCTGTGAATTCTGTATTTTCTCGATTGAATTTCTTCCTGTAATAGATTCGCTTTATATTACTATGTGCATCTAAAAGCTAATGGCAGAAATTCAAACAGCCAAATAGAAAAATTGCGTTAGTAGATAGATTGTGTTTTATTTGTGAAATTGCATGTCCACATCAATTTTTTTTTTATATAAAGAGGTCACTTTGATAAATGCAGTCATTAAAATGAGTTTATACATCATAGCTAACTAACCAATAAGTCTAATGATGGAACTCCTTCCATCTTTTGCTGTATTCCAATTTTGCTTTTATTTTTAAAAGTTCCCAAACTGTTATTCATTTAAATACCATTTCTTAAGAGTACTATTTCCTAACTAATGTTTTCATTTGCTTATTATTTTGTCATATTTTAATTATATATTCTTTTTCACTTGTTCATTGCTTATGTATTTATAACAATGTAGGTGTTAGTGTGGATTTACAAGTTGGAATCACCATGTTTTTCTCTGCAGAAATGACCAGGATGGCCTACAATGATCAGTAGCAAATCTTTTGGGAATAAATTATTACATATTTTCTATGCATATAGTAATTGAGCTATTTTCCATATAACTCTGCATAGATGTATAGGTGTACATATATATGCATACAATATTTATTTATTTATTTATTTATAAATTTATATATAATTTTCTCCACAAAATGAATTTATTTTATTTTATTTTTTTATTTTTTTTTCTTTTTCTTTTTTTTCTTGTCTTTTTGAGACAGGGTCTCACTATGCAGTTCAGGCTGGCCTTAAGCTCACTTTGTAGCTCAGGCTGGTCTTGAACTCACAACAATCCTCCTGCCTCAGCCTCCCGAGTGCTGGGATTCCAGGCATGCGCCACCACGCCCAGCCCTAATTTATTTTATTTTCATTACATATTTTGTAAAAGCATATTTCATTGCTTGTGTTGATTTTTACAAGAAATTTATGTATAGCTGCCTTTAATAACACATGAAATAATAGTATTTTGAAGCACTAGTGCCAGTTTTGTTTGTTTAATATAAGTTATAAGATTAAGATTAATATAATACCAGTATGAAAACTATTAAAATTTTGTCAGATATTAAGTTTATAAATACTTTGGGTATCAAGGAGAGTCTAGAGAAAGTTTCCTTGTGAGTTGTGGCAGTTGACTAAGTTGTTATTTTGTTTGTGTCAGAGTAACGTAACCTATGAGCTCTCTTTAAAATGGTTATCAAATTAGAAAGAGAAGAATCTTAACAATTGATCAAAAAATAATTTGAAATGTTTCTACTTGGACGCAGTCAGCATAACAATAAAAGCTTTACCATAAATACTACAGTTGAAATGTCAGTAGATTTCACATAAAAACAGTATAAACAAAGGTGCACTTCTGTTTCTGTATTCTGATACTTATAAGTTAAAGAAAGTGCATGTAATTCTAAGCTAATAAATAAATAATATTCGAGGAATATAAAACAATGAAAAAATCTGTTCAAGTAAAATGGATGTTTTGATTTCCATTAAAATATAATTTTTACATTACAGTTTTGGCCAAATGTTGAATTTATTTTAGCATTTAGCAAATGTAGTATGGACAAGAAGCATAATATGGAGGCAATTTATCAATTTTTGATTTCTGAAAAATATGATGTAATCTTTCTAGTAGGAAAGCATGTAAAATATTATTGGAAAGGGAAAGAGAGAACATTAATAATCTCTATGTTTGTTATTTTCTTTGATTTGATGATCACAACATCTGATCTATAGTACTAAAATTTACAGACAAATAATAATTTATTTATTAAAGATACTACAAATGATCAACTTTTTCCATGGTTGACAAAAATATCCAAAATCCAGTTTAACTAATAGTATTTAAAAGCTTCCCCTTAACAAGTACCACTTAGTTGAGTTTTTCACAAATACATTAACTCTTCTTGACTGAGTCCCAAACTGGTAAGTTTGTATAAGACCTCACAGGTCAGAGAGGTGTTCTGGATTCTCAGATAGTAAGGGGAACTATATTCTGAAGATCTAATGAAATATTTTGCTTCAGGGGAACTGGGGTGGAGTATAGAATCTGCTCTTCTAGCAAGCTCCAAAGGGTTGTTCACATTGCTGGCTCATGGGCCAAACTTTGAGCAGGAAATTATATTGATGGCAAAACTGAAGAGTCCCTTCCCATAATTAGCAGGTTGTATTCCAATAAATATCAGCATAATGAAGATAAAGATTGTAGACAGAAGAAAACTATGTTACCAATGGACTACATATAGGAAATTCACACTTTATTATTATTATTTTTTTGGCGGAACTGGGATTGAACTCAGGCCCTTGCGCTTGCCAGGGAAGCACTTATTCCACTGAGCCATCTCCCCACCCCCCTGGAAATTCACACTTTAAATGAAAATTAATGACTAACTAGATTCCTTTTGAAATGATAGATATTGATAATTTGTTATATGTCAGGTATAGTGCAAGGTTTTACTAAATATAGTTGCTACATTTCAAGATTTACTGCTAATTAATACAAATGTATAATTTGAAAGCAGTTGCTAAAGACTGTCTTCTCAAAAAATGGAGTCTTTTCCCAACATTTGTGCTTTGTGATAATCTTGATAATTTCTAGAGTTGTTTTCACATGTAAATGCTGAATAGTTTATAAATATTTATTGTAGATGTAATAATCACCACTATGCTCTTTTACTACATGAGCCTTCCTGACAAATGGAAAGGCTTTTTTGTTACCTTTGTTTCTTTTCTAGGTATTGAATCTAGGCCCTTTATGCTGGGCTATGATCCTCTGCAGCCTTCGTCTTAGATTTTTATTTCGAGACTAAGTAGCTAAAACTTGAATTTCTCCCCCTTTGTTACCCAGATTGCTGGGTTTATAAGTGCTAGCAAACACAGGCAGATGCCTTTGAAATTTCTTATGTGCAAAGCTTTGGAAGGCCTTTCTAGGGCAGAGGCAGGAGGCATTAGAACTGAACTATTTTACCTACTAAGCAAACCTGGAAAGTATACAAGGAAAGCACAGAAGTGGTATGGGGCTGAAGAGGACTGGAATGCTCCTTCCATGATGTTCTAATCTTTCTGCGTGCTGTGCTCACTCTAACCCTTTCTTCTCCACATGGTCCTGCACGAAGGGCTCCCTGCTCTCTCCTTTCCTCCGGCTCTTAGGAAGACTTTCTTCAGTGATACCTGCTAGCAGGGACAAGTTTGTGTTCTTTCACACTCAGTTTGTGAGCTCTAAGTATATTAAAATTTATGACCGGACAACACTTTACTAACATTACCTATAACTATAACTAACTATAACTATATGTATATATATAATATATATATATATATATATATATATATATATATATATATATATATTCCAGAACTTGGTTACATGTATAATTTAGTTACAAAGGGAACTTTTTAAATGCCATCATTACACAATGCATTGTAGATGTAGTCTTCTCTAATGCTTAGCAAAGTCTCAATCCTGGGTCAAAGATTAACTTCTCACATGTATACTATTACTTAGCTCTGATAACAACCTTAGACATTATATATTATATCAATTTCCAACATTTTTGTTACATAAACCAACAAGGCCTCTTAAAGTTAAATCACTTTTGCAAAGTAAGAGAGCTAGTGCTAAGAATGATAGTGCTAAGAATGTTTGCACCTCTGAATGTCAAAGAAAATTTAAACTGCAGCCTGATAACAATTATTTGTTAGGCATCTAAATAATTATTATAATTCACCTTTTTATTTCCTATGAAAATTTGATAATGTAAGAATCTTATAAATGAGGACAATGAAACACAGACTGTACTAAGGTCACATGGTGTAGTGTCCTAACTAGGATCCAAAATCAGAAATCATAACTCTGATGTCATACTATTTACTACTACCCTTCTGGGCTGGCCAAATAGCTCAGCAGATTGAAGTGCCTGCAAGCAGACTCAGGGCCAGAGGCTCGATCTCTGGGCCTGCCATGCCAGCCCCACCCCTGGGGTGCACTGAGATGGCAATTGACACTGGGCATGGTGGCACGTGCCTGTAATCCTAGCACTTGGGTGGCTGTAAACAGACAGATCCTTATGATTCCAATCCAGTAGTGAGACCCTGAGCACCCTGTAGACACTTCGTAAAAAATACAGACAAAAATGCTATCTTTCCATCTTTTACAAAAGAAAGATTACAGTAGTTTTACAGATAAGGGATTAGGGTAACAGGTTATGCTGCTGTGTCTGATGAGTCTTTGATCTTGCAGTCCCCAGACATTCTCGTCGGGCTCCTCTTTCTCTTTAGCATAGCAAAAGAAAAGTAGCAGGTATTGCAAGAGGAAGACGTAGTCACTACAGAGAAGTTTTGGGACCCACAGCCAGGACACTAGTGAATGTGGGGCTACAGTTTTGTCTTATGGGATAGAGTCGATCTCTGGATAGTCTGTGAGAGATACTGTTTGATTAGTTATTGGCCTTACTGCTAGGACCTAGGTATGGTGAGCTAATGGGACAACTGTTGAGGGGAGAAATAACCTACTTAAAAAGTCTTGTGTGGAACTACACAAAGGATGGTAACCATGGACTACCAGCTCAGCTGCTTGTGAAGATGCAAACACTCTTCCCTTTTACCTGTTAAAAGAGGCCAAGTTTCTTAATCAAACCCTATAAGGATTCTATATGTTGTTGCAGATTACAGCTTGAGGCTAAATGTCCCCCTAAAGTCTCATGTGGCCATAGTCTCATGTGGCTAATTGTCCCCCTAAAGTCTCATGTGGCTTTTCAGAGGTGGCTGGATCTAGAATGTGTGATGCTGAGATCAAGGGTGTTTGATTACTAAACCCACTGATTGCTTTGACATAGCTCTGGGTATGGATAAGAGAAGACCCACCATGGAAATGTATGCATTCTACCTGCCCTAAAGTGTGTAGTCTTCATTGGCCAAAGGGGACAGAAATAGTATTTTTGTCATCACTTGGTGCTTCTATGCTGCCTGCTGCCTTCTGCCCCTAGCTGTTTTTGCTTATGATGGGCTTCTGTCATGCCACCCTGCCTTGGAGTCAGCTGACTAGGAAGTGAGACCTCTATGAACTAGGAGCTACACAAAACCTTTCTTTCCTTAACTTTGGATGTCAAATAGTTTTGTTTCAGCAACAAGATAAGTAGCTAACACACTATCTTACCAAAATTCACTATATCCTAAAGGGTTAGATACTTTTGTGTGTTATGGTAGGAATCAGGCAGTTGTAATACTTTACTACCATGTAAATATTTGACAAGAAGTGGAACTGGTCTCTACCCTCAGTTCCAACCAGTGGAACTGAAAGAGAAAAGCATGCAAGTGACACAAGCTGAAACTGAGGGGTGACTGGGCTGAACAAATTGAAAGGAGTGATATCAATTACCAAAGGTAAAGAGAGAAACTGAAGGATCCCTGTCAAGGATCTCTGTCAGGAGCGTTGCCTGCTGACTGAAGAGCCCATCTAACTCGTGTAAGACCCAAGTAAAGTTACAGTCCTTTTCTCTAGGAACTTACTCTTGATTTTTATAAATGATCAAAGATTAAGAAAAGAAAATCTGTTTTTGAAATTTTAATGATACTAGAAGTGGGACAAATGAGAGAAAGTCAAGGTGTGCACTAAGTTGAAAGTCACATGGAAAAAAGAGAAATTTGTAAATGTGAAAGACCAGATAATATATCAATGGAGAAGTCTGTGTTTTCTCACATTCAAGAAATGAAACAATTAATGAAGGTGGAGATCTGTCGCACGCAAACTCGCCGGCAAGGAAGACGCGACACCCAGCTCTTCTTTCCGCGGTTTATTCAGGACCCCTATACAATCTTCTTCCCCTTGCCTGCTAGCTAGCCTCCTGCCTCCTTCCTCCTAGCCTCTCCGAGGGGAAGCCTGCTCATGGCTTTGAACCAGTGGGCTTCCAACCCCGGAGTGCCACGTGGGCACAGCCGATAGGTCCAAGTATGCGGAAGCGACGCCATAGTCTTAGCCTTAGCCAAATGAGAAGTTATTTGCTATGGAGAGTACCCACCCCCAGGTGGGGGTGGAAGGCGGAAGCCAGCGCTGTCTTTAAGGTGCCGCTGTGCGCAGCTCTTCACAGTAAGTTGTTTGTTATGGAGAGCACTCACCCCCAGGCGGGGGTGGAAGGCAGAAGCCAGCACCATCTTTCAGGCGCGGCTATTCGCAGCTCTCTACAGAGATTCACTTTCCTTCTGTCACTTCCAACATGTACCCATATAGTTTCTTCAGTGGTACACATGCCTCTTTGTGAATTAATTGTTTCACTTAGTGAAGCATTTTAACTTCTCATGCACTCTTCACTAACCTGTGATGGTGCTGAAGCTGCCAAAGTCTGTTTGTCTATGCGGCTGTCTGTAAGGGTATCATTGGGAAAATAGAAGACTAAAGCTGGAGAAAGAAACTTGTTCCTTAGTGTTTGTGTTCTCCTTCTATCAATAATAACTAGCAATGTGTCTTCCCTGTGGCAGTGACAATTCATTCCAATTAGTAGTAATGGATCCCAGCTAGAAGCACTGCCAGCATGTGCAGAAGCAGCCTCCTAGAAGTCCCTCAGAGATCCAGCTGGCACGGCTACGTGTTCTATGGGATTTCTCTTGTATTGAGAGATATCTGCAACCACCAGTGACATCCTGCACTTAGAAATCTAAACTTCTGCTTTGAGGATTCTCTCTTGCAGCTTCCAAATTTCAATGACCTAGCCTTTTCTCTGCCTTGGCATGGAAGTTGCACGCTATCTTGTCATCTCTGTGAAAACTTGCTCCATTTTTCACTGTTCACTTGTTAGGTACCTAGTTGCACAGTTTTAATACCTATCCTCCCAGACTCATGTTTTGCCTATTGGTCAATATTCAAGAGTGGAACATTTAAGAGATCATTCTCCTATGGTAAGTTGGTAACTGGGTTTTATAAAAGTCCACAGAATATTCTACTCTCTTGCCCTTCTATTTGGCCAGTGAGGACAGTTTCCCACTTTGGAGGATGTGAGCCTTGTCAGATCATCAACCCTACAAACATAAACCTGAGTCTTTGATGTCCCAGCCTTGAAACTGTACAACATAAAATTTTAGTCCTAAAGCCTTCCTCAATTTCAGAAGTTCTGTTATAGTAGTACAATTGGACTAGGACTTTAGTTAAGCATCTTTATATGCATATGTTTGCTTAAAAATGTATGTGAGTTTTTTTTCTAGGAAGACCAGACTGATATACCATACCATACATATGGCCTGCATGAATTGCTAGAGCTTCACCTTCATTACTAAAGGAAAGATTTTGACTGGACAAAATCTGAACCAAGTTCATTTCAGCTATAAATTCAATAGTTCATTAGATGGCATTTAGAATTCTTCTGTTAAAATATGTACTTACTTGCTAACTGTGTGGAAAGAATATCTTGCTTGTTTCACTTAGCGTTAATTGACTAGAAGATTTACAAGGGTCCACTGATCAGCTAATAGATCCCATCAAAGATATTAAATATCTAACTCAAAGATAGTATAGTTGAGGCAAATTTCAATGAAATATGTAGGAACAAACACTAGATTCATGTAATATTGGGGCAGAAATTGGATTCTATTTGGGGAAAGAAAGGTCAAGTCAGAAGCTGAGGCCCAGTGGCACAAGTGCCTGTGTGGCTAGTGAGATGTCCTGAGCTTGATGATTAGTACCAAAAGAAGAAAGCCTGAGGCATACTGGGCATGATCATACACTCTTGTAATCACAAAACCTAAAAGGCTGAGGTAGGAGGATCCCTGTGTGTTTGAGGCCAGCCTGGGCTACACAGTGAGTTGAAGACCAGCCCAAACTACATTGTGAGATCCTGATTCAAAAACACAGAAACAAACAAAAAAGCACAAAACAGCATTGACAAAAATAAGCTGTAGCACAATAAAGAATAAGAAAAAGCATGTCTGGCCAAATAACTCTGCATTAAAGCACCTGAAAACAGAC
This sequence comes from Ctenomys sociabilis, assembly GCA_004027165.1. NCBI lineage: Eukaryota > Metazoa > Chordata > Mammalia > Rodentia > Ctenomyidae > Ctenomys > Ctenomys sociabilis. Next base: position 7,097 of record PVKA01020548.1, on the reverse strand, counting down.
ACAGCAGCCAGGGATCTGATCCAAGGGGTCTGCCATGCTGACCCCACCCCCAGGACATGCTGAGACAATTGAGACTGAACATGGTGCTGTGGGCCTGCAATCCCAGCACGTGGAGTCTGCAAATAGGACAGTCACCAGGACTCTGATCTAGTAGTGAGGCCCTGAACACCCTGTAGACCCTTCCCTAAAATACAAAAGAGAAAAAAAAAAAAAAAAGAATAAGAAAAGCATTACTACCGCTAACTTTTATTGGACATAGGCTCAATACCTGATGATGTTAAATATTTCACAAATATTTAATATCTGTGGCATCTATGCTACTTTTACGGCCTTTTTATGTAACTGTTCATTAATTCAGTGATGATGGAAACTCAGACTCAAAGATGATCTATAGTATCATGTTTAATACCCTAAAATTGAATGTTTGCAAATGGTGACACTTGTATCAATGTTGTTTCTCTTAATTGTTGTATTTAGTTTTCTGTAACGAAGGTGCTGGACCATAGAAAGGAAGAGTCACTACTGGGGCCAAAAGACAAATTATAAGGGAAAGATACTAAATCCAACTATTGCACACAAGAGTTCTAGTTCTTCATGTGTCTTTCCTGTGACATTTGCATTTGAACATGAATTGCATGGTTTTTAACCAGTGACTGCTTCAGTTTTATATGGAAAGTACAAATACTTGACCAGTGATACTATTTAGCTGTAGTTACCCAAAAATAATAACAAAGTAGATTTAACCACTAAAATATTTTTATTGTGTCAACACTGACATTTTACTCTTTTGAACTACAGGTTAATAATTTATATCTGCATTTGCATGTGCTGAGACACCAGTAATTTTTTCTTCATGTACATAATATTCTGGATACTTCAAACAAAGGAAAGATTGATCTAGGTGAATTTTACTCTTCAGTCTTAGAAGATGATTAATGGGCAGAAATCAATATTTTTAATTATCACCAAACAAAGCATCAATAAATTCTGTCTGAAAAATGGCATAATAATCAGATTAAAGCAGATAATATTGTTTATTTCTTGTTTTTCTTTGTGGTATCAGATACTTTTATAGTAAACCACACACAGGGCCGGGGAGATGGCTCAATGGAATAAGTGCTTCCCTGGCAAGCACAAGGGCCAGAGTTCAATCCCCGGTTCCGCAAAAAAAAAAAAAAAAAAAAAAAAAAAAAGAAGAATTATAGTAAACCACACACAATAGTGTTGAAAATGAACATGTACAAACATTTATGGGCCCTTTCCTTCCCTGTCTGACACTCAGGGAAATTGCAGGAAACTATAGGCCTAGCCAGGAGGTAAGTTGCTAGGTTCAACCCGATCGTGTCTATGGGGCTATAGGAGGTCCCAAAAGGATCATAAGCATGGATTTCTGCATTATTTCTATTGCTATAAAATGACAAATGGCCCTGGGAATGTGATTAGTTATCAAAAAGCTCAGTGTAAAAAAAGCGGTAAAGGAAAAAGAGAGAGGAAAAAAGGACTAAAATATACCAGGAAAAAGGGAGGCAATGCCGGTACAAGAAAAAGTGAGAGCCAAAAGGCAAAAGACAGAAATTTTGTAGGTTACTGATGAGATGCTGATCTTTCGCCTTTGAGCTCTTCTGGGGCCTGTGCAAATGGGCTGGGAATCTAATGAGCGCCGTCTTTCTCATGACATATCAAACGTAGCACCCCGAGTCACAGCCAAAAATACCACAAGAAAGAATGGCCCTTCTCATAGTATCCCAGCCTTCCTCTTCCAGATAGATGGTATAATGAAAATATTCTTCCAATTATTTCAGGGTCTTAAAAGAGAAAGGGAGAAGACACAGTTTAAGTTCAGTTCTGAAAAGGCATGAAGCTGTCAGTGCAGCTATTTTTGAACAGGTTGGCCATTCCCAGTAAAGATTCTTTAAAGAAAACTTTTCTGTCCTGTTTTAGAAAAGAATTACAGGAAAGGTAGTAGATTTATCCTCAATATCATAGTACCAGTGAAAGAATTAGTGTGGAGTTTGAGAAGTCATTTGAAATATTAAAATTCCCAGACAAAAGACAAGATATTGGTCTCTATTTTGCAGTAGTATCAAAGGTACTGCTTTCTTAGGATATTTTCACAAGACTCTTTCACTCATTCATTTGTTTGTTTCTTGTGGTCCAGAGGGATAAATGTGGGTTGCCAGGTGCACTACACAAAGTGGATGAAGATTTTAGCCCTGGGCCACACACTCCCACCCCACCCCATCTGACTAGGCTGACTAGGAGAAAGATGAAGTACAAAGTATGAAAACACTTCATTCCCAGAACTCTTGCAAAATAGGTAGTTTCAGAAGCTCCATTTTTAAAGCACAAGGACAGAGCCCAGGAGTTGGTTTTAGTTTTTTTTTTTTCCTTTCTCTGTCTGTTTTTTTTTTTTTTAACTCAGATACATCTTTAGATTGATGTAAGGATTTATTTATTTATTTTTATACAAGACCTCGATGAGTCACTAAATTGTGCAATGCATACTTGAATGTACAGCCATCCTGCCTCTCCCTGTTTGTGGGTCGTTGTGCTGTACCCTGCTTGACACACAAACACGCGTCAGTATGAGTCTATGGAGAGTCCAAGGAAGTGCAGAAGAGTGTCAATGACTAGGACCAGAGGAGGACTTCTGGAACGTGTCCCTCAGTGTCAGTGGTTCTTCCTGCTCAGTTCTTTTTGCTTTAATGTCGATATGTGAAGGTCATTTAACTTTAATTGGCACAGAAACATTTCCACTATAGCACACATTTTATCCAAATATAAATTCTCTTAAGAAATAGTAATGCTAGCAATTACATTAAATTTATATTTTTGTAAAACTGAATTATAAGATAAAAAGAAAGTTAAGTAGACCATACTTAGTAGAACATTTAAGATAGGCCATCCTTGACTTAGGAAAATACTGATACTTTTACAATAACTTGATTTTATGGAAATAATGAACAACCACATTTTGTTGTTTATATACATCCGAAGCAAAATCTTTTTCCTCATAGCAAAGTATAAACTTACATTAGATGTCTAATTTATTGAACATTTCGTAGTCAGGTAAATTCAGCAGTTCAATGGTTTTATTCTGGTCAATGCTAAGAAATAATCAGTAGTCAGCAAGATACGAAAGGTTTTGTTTCTTAAAAGAAAGTAATTCCTTAAGGCATTAATATCAATCTCTTGCTCCCAGAGAGGCCTCCCTTAAAAATTATTAAATCCTGTTAAGCACTAAGGAAGATCTCATTTCTGTGTGAGGTGCCAATTATTATTCAAATATATTGTCCTTTATTATGAACCCAGCCCTGATTGTGTATTTATGATTCAGGGCTGTATTTAGCATTTGTAGGTTACTTTCATTTAATAAAATATGTTTTAGCTGTGTTTAGCAGTTCTTCTTCAGAGCACTCTGGTGAAGCAAACCTATACTTACATGTTCATTTTACAGATGGAAGGACAAACTCCTGGAGCAATCCGTAATATGAAAGTTTTTTACTGATACTTTCACAATTAAGGAATATGACTTCAAGATTCATTGTTTCACCAGGTAAACCAATCAGATGATGAAAAAATGTGCACAGGACTCAGGTAAACCTTCTGGTTTCAACTCATGAAAATGTTGTATATGTCTGGTAGCTTCCAATACAATAAGAAAGCATGAAGGTAAAATAATCTATTAGAAAGTTTTTAAAATGCCCTGAATACACAGACATTCATATATTCAAATATTCAGCAAAAATGTATCCCCCCTGGGAAGAGAGCTGCTTGAGTCACTTGTTATTTCTGTGGCAAAGTTGTCTTCCAATTTTTATTTTTCCAGGATTTCTCTTCAGAAAAAGACTCTATTAACCTTTCTTCAAATTGTTCACTTGCTTTCTGTAGCAGCTTCTGTTTTGGCATCTTTATTTGTAAGTTCTACTTATTTCTTCCTACTCAAGATTCAGTAGGCCTAAGACCAACAGACTCACACCCAAGTAAGCTAGTTATTTCAGCACTATCCACAGTAGAAGACTATTTCAACCAAGTAAACATTAACTCTGCAGGTTATACTGTTAGTACACTTGGGCGGATGATTGTCTAGTTGTTTTGTCAATCTCAGAGTACTGAGGTTACTTGTTTGACACAGCCATAAGTTAAAGGGAAAAAGTTTCATTTTTGCTCAGTTTGAAGAGGATTCCATCCTTGAGCTCCAAGTGAAGGCAGCATGGCAAAGGAATGTGGTCTGGAACAAACAGATCAGAGCAAGATAGGCAGAAAGCACAAATCAAACATGTTAGGAAAGAGCGCTGACTCTCTCCAGGCCATGCCCCCAGTGACCGCCTCCTCCGACCAGCTCCATGGCCCACATCACATTTACCTATACACCCATCTGTCACTATGATCCAGTCCAAAAGCCCTACATGAAGCTTTGACAAGACGTCCAGATATAAACCACAACACAGAGTTGTCCTATTCCAAGTCATTAATTCAAAAAGGACTTATTAAACAGTATGGGAGAGGAATAGTGTAAACAAGCGAGATAAAAATTGACATGCCACATCTAAGTCGGCCTAAATAGTTGATCTACACAATAGTAATTTGCCTGGAGAGTAAAGTGACTCAGAATATCTCTGTCTGATTTTACCACTTTTCAGGTACTTGTGATTATCAAAGAAGTTTGATGGTTATCATTGGATTTAAGTATATCTACTGAAAAATCTGCTCCAATGTACAGAGGCTCACCTAGAAAAAGAGCTATGAGAGCTTGATACCCTGGTGTACTACAGGGAAATGAGCACAATTTATTTTTCTCTCCCTCTTACCCATGATTCTTTTCACTGCATAACTTTGCAATTTACTGGGACCCAAAACGAAATAGGGAAAATGTGAATTATCTTGGCAATGCTTGTTATTATTGTTTCCTTATGTAAATTAACTTCTTTTTTTCTGCGAAGAAGGAATGATTGGGGTTATTGGTTTTGTTTTAATTTAGAAGGTATGCCGCACATGCTAGAGGGCTCACCAGGCCGCTGAGGTAGTACAGAATTTAGTTCACTTTCCTGAGAATTTATTGCTTCAACTCTCCCATCTCACCCTCAGTCCCAGCAATGAACTGAGTCCTAGGATGAGCAAATCACACACCCTTAGCTCTCATCTATCTTTCATGGACTCAACTTCTCTTGGAAATCTTCCATGCCACAGAATATTCTCTATCCCTTTTTTCTACTGGCCCAGTCATATGCTGTCTTGCTAAAATTCTCTGTCCTAGTTAAATAGCATCTAGACTGAGAAAACAAACACTGATTTTCTTGTCTTTAAATGCATTTGGTACAAGGTCTCACTATGCAGCTCAGACATGTAGTGATTCTCCTGTTTTCAGCCTACCCAACTCTGGGACTACAGGCCTGCCCCTACATGCGTAGTCTCCATGGCGGGCTCAGAGCACCCTGGGGTGGTGCTGATGCAGCCTGTGAGGCTGCAAATTGAGCTCCAGTCCCCATGCTTGCCTAATCAAGTGCTTAGTGGTACAGGATCACAGTTAGGGATTTTATCCCGGAATCATCACAGCACAATGACACATGTGCACTCATGTTTAACAGTGTAATTTGTCATACGTAAATCTCGGAAACAACCCAAATGCCCATCAAAAGACAAATGAATAAAAAAGGTAGCTTTAAACAATTGAATATTACTCAGTTACATAAAAGATAAATTCAAGGCTTTTATAGATAAATAGATGCAAACAGAGATTGCATTGGTAAGTGAAATAAATCAGACATATATGTGCTGATGACATAATGTCTAACTAGTATGAGAATCAGAAAGAGTAAATAAAATCTGAAAGCTATAATATATACTGTGAAAGGGAGTTTGTTCAATCAAAGAGAAAACAATGGATAAATAAATGAGAAAAAGGACAAAATAAATAAGGGAAAAGATATATTTATGTATATATGCAGGATACTTTGAATAATTGTACTGCAAATTTCTGCTGGTCTTTTAATAGGAGCAGTTAATGCTGATTGTTTTTCTTTTTATTCTTTATCTTTTTGCTTTTTAATTTCTTATAACTTCTTTGTTGGTATTATTTTTTAACCAATTTTTCAGTTTTATATCTGGCAACCTAAATAGATAATATGAAAATAACATCATACAATACAGCAACCATTATTGAATTACTTTCTTTAATGTATAGTATTTTGTTTAGTGTATTTTGTATCAATTCTAATTTTTTTCTTTTCTATTTTATATATTTTCTCAAAATTGTGAATATTCACTCAGTTCCCTTAGGGGTATCTTCCTAGTTTTCAGGAAAAATGCCAGCGCAGTTTTCACAAACACCACATTCTGGGCTGAGGATGTAGCTCAGTATCACAGTGCCTGCTTTCAAGCACATGTCTTTTTTTTTGGTACCAGAAATAGAATTCTGGTACCAAAACAATCAAATAAACAAAGCAAGAAAAAAAAAAAAAAACTGAACTCTACTAAGGCAGCTAGTTTCTACTTGGGTGAGTCACAGCCCTCTCTTTACTGATGGGCTGCATATCAGTTCATCCCCCCCCCCAGGCTCTGAGAGCTCACCAGAAGGTATGTTTCTTTTACCTCTTCTTTTTCCATTTTAGTGACTCTCAGCTACTCAGTAGCACGCAGAACTGGGTTTAGGCGTGCGGCAGTGATATCAGTGACCTCAAACAGCTCTTTACTGCATTTCACTGTATTGCTAGTGTGCCCCGACCAAGGGGGAAGCTGGTACACAGCATAAAACATCACAGTACATTGAGGGCTAGACAGTTATCTGTATTGAGGTAAATCAGGACGCCAGCGCAGGAGGAGGGTTATTTGAATGACACACTGAAGAATGATCAGGACTGAGAAACAAAGCTTGACAACTTGTATTCTATGAGAAAGTGGATTTACTTAAAAGTAGCTTGTCAAAGCCGGGCGTGGTGGCGCATGCTTGTAATCCCAGCACTCGGGAGGCTGAGGCAGGAGGATTGTTGTGAGTTCTAGACCAGCCTGAGCTACAAAGTGAGCTTAAAGCCAGCCTGAACTGCATAGCGAGACCCTGTCTCAAAAAGACAAAAAAAAAAAAAAAAAAAAAAAAAAAA
>PVKA01020547.1:21214-40276 GCA_004027165.1 Ctenomys sociabilis | reverse complement strand
TACCCCTCCCAGCCTGTGGTTTTCGGGCATAAAAGCCCTGCTGTACAGCCCTCGGGGGGGCCCCTCCTCCTTCTCGCATGGAGAGGCTACCCGGTGGGTACCACCTAAAATAAAGCGCTTCTTTTCTTTTGGACTTGCCTCGTTGTCATCTGATTTTTGAGTTACAACAATATCTACCTGCTTGTACTGGGTGTCCCCTGCCTGCCCACCTGACTTATTTGTCTCTTTATTTGTTTATTAAGATAGGCTCTTGGTCTGTAATTCAGGCTGGCCTTGAACTCAAACTAGCTCAAGCTATCCTCAGACTTGTGGCAATACTGCTGCCTCAGAGTCCTTAAATCTGGGGTTATAGTAATGTGCCACGTCCATCTGTGTCTTTTAAAATTTTATTTTTTGTGCATTTTAGGTATACATAAATTTAACATTCACCACAGGGCATTTGTACCTGTACATGCTGTATCTTGCTGCTGCTGCTTTCCCCCCCCCATTATCCTCCCCTCTCTTCAATCCCTCTTCCTCTTATTTATACAAGCTTGTGTCTCAGTTCCTTTTCTTGCATTTTGAGGCAAAATACCCAACACCCAAAAGGAAGGAAGGAAAGGTTATGTAGCTCACAGTTTGTGGAGGTTTCTGTCCATCCTCGGCTGGCTCTAGCAGCAGAACAGAGAGAGCAGGAAGGAGGCGCGGCGGCGCCAGCAGCAGCCAGCAAGCCTCTCCCCCTCCCTTATATTGCTTTGAGGCTGTCCGCCCCCGGCTGGGTGCAGGACTCAGGCTCATAATCCCAGCAGCGCTCAGGCCCATAATCTGTGCATTGGATCTTGAATTCATCACAGAGTCTGGAAGCCACTGTCTCAGTGCTTCATGAGCCCTCGGGGGACAACTAGACCCTAACCATAAAGCTTGCTTCCATTTTTTTTCTTTTTTTTTTCTCTTGTCTTTGTTTTTCTTTCCTTTTCTCCCTGCCCTCCTTTGTTCCTCTTACCATTTAAACATTTTCTTCTCATTTCCCAATATCTATTATACAATAAATAGTGGTCCAAGTACTCAGATTGTGGGCATGAGCCACCATGCCAGTTATATGTCTCTTTGTTTTTCCTTAATGGTTTCTCTCTGGGTATCCTGGCACATACCTCTATCTCCAGCTTTGAGAAGGCAGAGGCAGGAAAGTTGTGTTGAGTGCCAGGCCAACCTGGGCCACATAGTGAGTTCAACAACAAGATCCTGGCACATAAAACAAATGCAGGTGCTGGGAATATAGCTCAATGATCAGGACCTGCCTGTCAATATCAAGGTCCTGAGTTCAATATCTGGTGTCAAAAAGAAAAAAAAAAGGGGTTTTAAATAAGCTTTAGAAATTCAAGAAGGACAAAATGGCAGACACTGAGAATTTAATCTGCATTCCTGTTCCCCATTCTGCTCAATCCTTGCTAGTTCCTGGAATTACATGTCATGCTGTAATCTGAAAAGAAAAATACAGGAGTGCATTCCAGGAGCAGGACTGCCTATCACTGGATCTCGTCCATGGAAGTTCCCCCAGGCAGAGAGGAACCTTGACTCACCCAGCACAGGGGAAGCTAGAGTTTTGCTGATATCTGTCGCAGAAAAAAGATTTTCAAGATGTACCTAAGTTTATTGGGGACCAGGGATATAGCTCAGCAGCAGAGCACCAGTCTGGGAAGCTACAGGGAGTGAGTTTGCTGCTTAGTACCACACAAAAGTTCACTGGGCAGAAAAAAAAATTGGTACAGGATCTTACTGCAGAGCTGGAACTTGTAGTGATCCTCCTGTCTCAGCCTCCGCAGTGCTGAGATTGTGCCATCAGTCCTGTTCTTGGTGACTGGCTTGGGGGTGGGGCTGGTATGGGATGTGGTACCAGGGATTGAACCCTGGTCCAGTGCTTGCCTAGGCAGGCACTTAGACCACTGAGCTATCTCTGGCCCTGGGCAAAATTTAAACTACAATCTCAGGATACAATGTAGTACAGGTTCTTGCTATAGAGCTTGAATTTCTAGTGATCCTCCTATCTCAGGCTCCCTAGCACTGGGATTATAGACTTGAGTCACCATGTCTGGTTTGGGGCCAGCAGAGTGTGCTCAGGGTTCTGGAGCCGGCACATGATACCGGGGATCAAACTTGGGTCCTTGCACTTTCCAGACAGGTGCGGAGGTATCTCTGCAGATCTATTTCTGTAGTCTTGAGGGGTGCAAATCTATGGAAAGAGAGATCGATTTACAGTTGCCAGGTAGGAGTAAATGGTGCTGGCCAGGCACAGGCGCAGTCTCTCCTAACAGGAGGAAAAGTTGTGGCTGATTTCACAGGTGGAAAGCACTGGCCCAGCTTAGTGTGTCTTTTACACTTAGAAAATTGTTTTTGCATCTAGTATGGTGGTGTAGTCCTGTAATCCCAGCACCTGGGAGGCTGAGGCAGGAGGATAGGATCACTGTGAGTTTGACAGCAGGCTGGGCTACAAAGTGAACCTTAAGCCAGCCTGAACTGCATGGCAAGAGCCTGTCTCAGAAAGACTCACACACACACACACACACACACACACACACACACACACACACACACAAATGTTCTTTTCAAGTTTTCTGGAAAGCAACAAGATGTGAATAAATTGTGTCCAGCATGTACAATTTTTTTGTCCTAAAAGCATAATTTTACCTATTTTTTTTAGTTTTAAAAGCACCATTTTAAGGTTATGCCTTTCTGTGATTCCTTTTCTCCTAGCTTTCTCTCTTTGACCCTAACTCATTACTGTGTAGAATGCAAGGATTGCAAAGTACTGGCTTTCTCCCCCGGGTCACAAATCATCTCAGTCACCATGAGGGGAAATGAAGTGGCCTTTTTGGTGTCATGTGGGGCAGGTGCATTTGGGAGCCCCAGGAGCACAGGACTGTCCCACCTGGAGCACCATCCCAGGTCTTCCTATTGTTCCATGTCCTGTGCAATCTCAGGTGGGGGTGACCTAGGAGATCAGGGTGAGGGGAAGCTGGCCAGGAAGTAGGCAAGGGCCTGTTAATTACAAAATCCTGGAGCACATGCTCAGAATATTTACCAAAACCCTGAACCTGGATTTCTCCCAAGAACTGCAGCAGGCTGTCAACACAATGGCTGAGCCCTAATGTCGGCCTGAGCCATGGGATACCAGCATCTCCACTCAGGACCTGGATGTGGAAATTCTCCTGGATTTCCTCAGGATTTGGGCGGCATAAAAGCACATGGATGCCATGAGCTTGGTGTGAGGGCTTTCCTCAGTGAGCCTCAGCCTACCCTCCCCAAGGTGTCCCTATCCCTGGCTCTTTGCTCTTTCACCCTGCTCAAGCTCACCCTACAAAGCTATTTTCACCCTCCTTCTTCAGTTCTACTTTTTCACATAAATTTTATTGCTTTTTCCCCCCTGACTTCATTTGATTCTTCTTTCAAGGTGAGAAAATTTAGAGACCTGCTCCAGAAGGTGCCGTGAGCACCCCACAACCCGGTGACCTTTACTTGGCTGCCTCTGGAAGGAGCTAATTGCTAACATTTGGGGAACCAGCCAGGAGACCAGGTGAGGCCGGTGGGCAGACTTTTGTGTTTTTGCTAAAACATCGAGGCTTAGGTCTTTTCACCTTCCTTCCCTCCCGTTGGTGGCCAAGAGGGCCTGCTGAAGCTGTCTGTAGCTGCCTTGATTCCTTGTTCTGAGTCCCACCTGAGGCTCTAGCTTGCTTGCTGGAAGTCTTCCTTGTCTAAGTGCAGGACACTTAAAACCTATGCCTGCCAGAGATATAGCTCAGTGCCAAAGGGGCCTGCCTGGCAAGTGCAAGGTCCCAAGTTTGATTCCCGGTAACAAAAATCCCCAAAGTACCAATGCATAACAACCTGCTTAGAACAGATAAACTGCATTAAAAACAGAACTTAAAAGCTGTGTATGGAGGCACACACTTGTAATCCCAGCTCTCCATTTGCTAAGGCGGGAGGATCACTGCAAGTTGTTCCAGACCAGCCTGTGCTACAAGTGAGCTCAGGGACAGCATGAACTTAACAAGACCCTGTCTCCAAAACACAAACATAGTAATAATAATAATAATAAATATTTTTAAAAAATAAAATTTAACTTAAGAAACTAAGTGTACAAAAGCAGAGTCACATCTGTTCTTAGATTTTTGCACTTTTGGGCTAAACACAAGACATGCTTTACCCAAGTGGCTATGTTTGGACTAAGCAGAGATTCAAGGGACTCAAACACCAGCTGAGCCAACCAGGAGCTCAGGTGGCCTGGCCCCATGCTCCTTACTGGGTTCATGGGCCCAAATGTGGAGACAGAAGGGCGCTTCTGTGCTTAACAATGCTGGTGTCACTCAGAGACTCTGTCTATCCTATACAGGTGAGGAACCCACAAGGGACGCTCTGTGGACCGCTCGGGTCTCCTGCACTGAACACCATCTCAGGGAGCCAAGACCTAGTTGTCTCCTCTCTAAAGGCTCTAAGCTAAGCCAATGAGAAACCTCATGGGCCTCACCCCTATGAGGACTTCACTGACTTTGCTACTGAGAAAATGGGGGAGGAGGGCTGGGGAGATAGCTTAGTTGAATAAGAGCTTGCCTTGCAAGCACAAGGGCCTGAGTTCAATCTCTGGTACCACAAAAAAAAAAAAAAAAAAAAAAAAAAGTGAGAGAGAGTTGATCCTGAATATCTAAAACAGGAATCGCTGCTCTATTGTGGCTGTAAGGTCTGGGTTCAGTAGGAACTGAGAGGGGGCAAGAAATGGGGTCAGGGTCGTGCTTGAAACTAGGAGACTAGTCACTAGTTAGTGTTTGTGCTTAAAGCATGCAAGGTGAAATGAAGTGCCTTATGTTCAGGTTTTTGTGACTCTATCAAGGGGAGCATTCAGGAACTGGAGTTTATTTTATTTTATGTTATTTTTTAATTGGTTATTTTGAAAGAAGGTCACTTTGTAGCTGAGGCTGGTTTGAACTTGCAGGGATCTTCCTGCATCTGCCTTCTGCGTGCTGGGAACATAGGCGTGGACCACCATGCCCAGCTCCAGGATCTGGTGTTTAGAGTGGCCTCTGAGGAGGAGAAAGATGTTCTTTTTTTTGTTTGTCTTTTTGAGACAGGGTCTCACTATGCAGTTCAGGCTGGCCTTAAGCTCACTTTGTAGCTCAGGCTGGTCTTAAACTCACAACAATCCTTATGCCTCAGCCTCCCAAGTGCTGGGATTACAGGCATGCGCCACCACACCCAGCTCTGGAGAAAGATGTCTGCGTGAGCCTGTCCTGATACCCCTACTTGGCTCTCCGGGGAATGTGGGTCTCTCTGATCTTTTTGATGATACTTGTAGCTCTTCCCACCTTATTCTGGCAGTCTCCAGACCAGTAAATCAGGCCCCTTTGTCAGTTAGAGATGTACAAGAGGCGTGGAACTAAGCAAATGAAGAATGTACTTTGAAAGGGGAAAGAAACCACCCTCAAGAGGCGATTTTCCCTTCAAAAGGACAAAACTGGAACTGTACTACTAATGGAGGACTAAGAATGGTGTCTGATACACTGGCTGCTTTGGGAGTGATACACTGTATCACTCCCTGATACACAGGGAGATCAAGAGGTGTGCTGAGTCTTTTGTAAGTGTTCCCATATAGGTCCATCTTCTGGAGGAGAAGCGCTAGTGGCATATTCAGGGGAAGCTACACAAAGTTCAGATGGGCCCACAGCTACTTATGGCCCAACGGTGGCCATAGCCTTTACTGTGTTCCACAGTCAGGACCCAGAGGAGGGACAAAAGAGAAAGGCTGAGATTGTAGCTGTTACAACTGGCAATGCTGTAAACCTGCCCATGTCATCAAGGGAAAAAACCCAGGGACAACCAGGGAAAAGACTCCTGATTCAGGTGTAAGAGATCTTGTGCACACTGGGCACAAGACTGCCCCGAGCCTGTGCCTACACCCTGCTGTGAATGTGAGGCAGCTAATGGCCTTGACTTGTGACACTGTATGTTTGCATGTCCCTGATCTCGCAGAGGGGCTAAGACCAGCGAAACCCTCATTCATGTGTAACCTACTGTGCCCCTGTGCATGAACATCACCATCTTCTTCTAGGAAGCTTGGGGAATCGTGCACACTGTGGGTGAGCCCACTCAGTTACTACATACTATTGACTGACTTCTCTAGAAAACCTTCCTTTGGCTGTATAGCCAGGTTGTGGCTCTCAGGTCCCCTAATCAGAGATCCTTTGCAGTTGTACTAACAGAAGAAGCTGCAAAGTAAATTTAGGACAGAGATGAGATATCCTGCCTTCCTATCAGGGCAGAGATGTTCTGGAGACAAAAGGTTACTTGTGATTCAAAGGGGAGCGGCTTTTAGACACCCCAGAGCTTTCAAAAAAACTTGCACTACTATCAGCCCTGCTTCTCTGATGCCTGCAGGCCCAGAAGTCAGGCACTCTGGAGAGCTGGTCACCTAGACCCATGCAAGCAGGCAATGTGTTGGTGACTGCCCCTCCAAAACCCCGAGGAGGTGTGGGTCCTTGATGGCAGCAGCCCTTTGGATCATCTATCAAGCACAGGCAGGAAGTTCTACACCTCCTGGGGGCAGCCCATCTTCCCAAGCAGGTCACAGTCATGCTCTGTAAGGAGCACCAAAAAGACACATCCTCTGTGTCCTTGGGACATCCAAAGGGTGACAGGGAAGCAGAAGTGAAGCCCTGCATCCCCTGAGCACTCCAGCCTTCTTCCCAGTTCCCAAGCAACAAGTGAAACCTGGCTGTGCACCCAGGAAGATAAATTGAACTCAGAACAAGGAAGAATACAGAAGGCCTTATTATATGTAGAAAACAATTTGGTTTTTCCTCAGGGGACGCTGTGGAAGCCTACAAAAGCATGACATGTTTCCTGTTGTATGTGAAGAGATGCAAAAGTGGAACAGTCACTCCAGTTTTCACAGTCCTGGGACTTCAGGCAACAACCACTTCATTGGTGGCTACCATCCCCAAAGCCTCAATAAACTCTTATTTCAGAGATATTTCTGTTTCAATGGTTCTTGACTTAGCAGTATGTTGAAATTTCGTCCCCACTGTATGGTATTAAAAGGGTGAAAATTTCACCTGTGGTGTCAGAGATGCCAAAATGATCTCTTTTATAAAAAATAAAATTTTCCATGCTCAGGCATTTTGTTATAATAGCAGAAAATAGGTGGATGCATTCTTCAATGCAGAAAACCAGGAAAGCACTTCATCTTCAAGTACCAGCTGTGGGTCTTGTGACGCTGTCACTTCAGGGCAGTTTTCAAGATGAAGCATAAAAATTAGCAGGTTTTAAAAATAAAAACACTGGACTGAAGCTGGGGGCAGCTCAACAGTACAATGCCTGTGTGTAGTAAGGTCCTAGGTTCTAACTCCAGCACAACAAAAAATAAAATAATGGTAATAACACAGGATCATCAGATGGAGCTGATGGAGCAGGCTATGGAAGAAAGACCTGGGTGGGTGAAGGAGGCAAAGGAAGCAGGGGAGCCTCCTCCCTGAGGAAGGCGCTCTATCTACACCCACAGGAGCACCCTCCAGAATATTCAAACACACCAGAGAGCAGCTGTGATGTGGGGGTGTTTCCAGATTTTGGGGAGCTCTTTCTAGAGATGGTTTCTTAGTTCTCTCTGCCCTGAGTTAAAAACTTGTCCAGACAAGCTCAAATGATAGTAAAAGTTTAAGAAAGATTGAAAAAGAAACAGGCTCTGCTGACTGAATTTGGCCAGTAAAAGCAGGAAAAGGAGTATACCCTATAGCCTGAGGGTAGGCATCTAGGAAAGAGGTCGCACAGTGGCACACAGTATGGACTGTCCTTTTGGTATCATCCCCTCATTGGTGTCAGGTCAGGACAACCTGGGGAAACCAAACACCCACTGGACTTCTCAGAAGTCCTCACCCAGGGCCTTGGGAAGTGTTCTGTTCCTGTGTTTGCAGTTAATAGGTTCCCCCTACTTCCCCAGTCAGCTTTGTCACACCCTATGTTGGGGTGTGCAGGAGGTGCCTTGGTCTCGGGGTGCTGTGACCAGCAGCATCACAGAGCTAGCAACTGTCCATTTGGAAAAGAAGTCATAATACTGTATGTTGAGTTCCTCAAGTAGTCCAATGGTATTGTGGTTACATTTAAACAGGAAAGGAGAGTCCTAATCTCTTAGAGATACACACTAGAGTATATATTTTGGGATGAAATACCCTGTCTAGCCTTTCTTTAAGATAACTATGGGGGACAAGGGGCATTCGACTTGAAAAAAATTGACAATGAGTGCTGTCAAAAGATGAAATGATGACAAATTTAAAGATTTAATGGGATTTTTCCCCAAACCAAACTGCATCCAGCTTTATTAAAAATAATTTGTGTGAATATCATGCCTGACACAGAGGAGACCTTTTCAGTGGACAGCAGAAAACCACTGAGGGGCCATGCTGTCCTCAGTGCATGGAGCAGGAAGCTGTGAAGAAGACCCGGATGAGATGCACAAGCTCCCAGTTACTGAAAAGTCAGTCATACCTGCATCCCTGCACCAACCATCCCGAGACACTGGAGCACATCCATTCTAACCCCAATTCCTTAGGAGAATAACTCCCTTTTGAAGCCCTATAAAACTCTGCCTCTGCCCTGACTGAGGGTTGACATCTTTCCCCTCTGCACCCAGATGGAATCAACCAGCCTGGTTGCTAACACAAAATCCTGCTGGGCTGATCTCAAATGTACCATTTTTTCACATAAACAATCGCAGCATTTTGGGCAGGACGTGGGCACACAGTCGTTAACAGTATACAACAACTTTCGAACTCACTTCTTGAATGTTCCACCAAAACTGAGAAACCCACTACAAAATCTAGTGGTGTCTCCATTTGATGGAGTAGAAGTTTTTTTATTTTATTTATGGAGTGAAAGCGTAGAGGTCAAATCTTTTTTTTTTTTTTTTGGTTGGAACCAGGGATTGAACTCAGGCCCTTGTGCTTGCCAGGGAAGTGCTTATTGCATTGAGCCATCTCCCTAGCCTATGGAGTGAAAGTGTAGAGGAAGGGCTGACATTTCACCTTTAGGATGTTGTTCAACAACTTGCTACAAGCCTATCCTGACTTTCAGGATATGAAATGAGGGGGCAGAATCATCGATCTGAAAACCCACAATCTAGAAAAGGAAATCATCCCTCTTGCAGGACCCCATCTCAGAGTCACAAGCAAGTCCAGATTGCCTGACACCCTGTAGGGATCTGTTGTTCTCGCAGTGTGATCTGTTGTACCTGTGGAGAAATGAGGAAAAGATAAGAAGACACTTGATGGGTACAGTGGTAGCCCATCTGCCCGGTTGAGGAGACAACCACCAGAACAGATGTTTATTTATGCTTCGCAAAGTTCTACGACACAAGGTTGTCTACTGACTAAATAGCACACGCTGTCCAGGATAGATTTTTTTTTTTAACACTGAAGTAGCTTGAGTGCTTTAGTCAGTGAGGCCTCATCCTACTCTCCCATATAGGATCAATTTCTTGCTTTAGCAGCTCCCGAAAACACACTGGTAACAACTTTGGGAGTGAGGTCCCAGGAGGTGTCTGGGATTAGGGGGGTTAAATCTGTGCTGAGGGCAAAGAAGGAGAGGGTGTGTAAAATTAGCCAAGAGTTGTCTCATCCCACATGGCATTCCTGCCAAGGTGGCCCCAGGAGTCCATGTCAGGGAATCCCTCCTCCTAGGATCCAGGAGGGAGTCTCTCAAAACTACCAAGGAATGCTGTATTCCCTACTTCAGTCCAGCATTGAAGACACTGCATTTGTGACATATACTTCTTCCCCCCAAATCAGAGAAGTGTTCTGTGTACGCAAATGTAGCTTAAACAACTAAAGCAAAATTCTACCTAATTATAGAATTTGAGAAAAATAATGCTTCAAACTTACCAGTCTTCAGAAGTACAGATATCAAAAAATGGGACAATTCAGAAGCGGCTGCCGGGCTCTTTCTCCAGTCTCCATCTTCAGTTCGCCCGCCTCCACTCCAGCCTCCACCATGTCCATAAAGGTGACCCAGAAGTCCTATAAGGCATCCACCTCCGGCGCCCGGGCCTGCAGCAGCCTCTCCTGCACCATCGGGCCTGCTTGCCACGTCAGCTCCTCCTGCTTCTCCCGACTGGGCAGCAGTGGCAGCTTCCAGGGCGACCTGGGGCTGGGTGGCTGTGGCGGGGCTGGTGGTGTGGGGAGCATCACAGCCGTCCAGGTGAACCAGAGCCTGCTGAACCCCTGAACCTGGTGATGGACCCCAACATTCAGGCTGTGCGTATTCAGGAGAAGGAGCAATTCAAGAACTCAACAAGTTCACCTCCTTCATCGATAAGGTTTGGTTTCCGGAGCAGCAGAATAAGATGCTAGACACCAAGCGGAGCCTCCTGCAGCAGCAGAAGTCGTCCCAGAGTAACATGGACATGTTCGAAAGCTACATCAACAACCTCCGGCGGCAGCTGGACTCACTGGGTCAGGGAAATTGAAGCTGGAGGTGGAAGTTGGCAACATGCAGGAGCTGGTGGAGGATTTCAGGAATAAGTATGAAGATGAGATCAACAAGCTGGAGAGTGAATCTGTCCTCATCAAGAAGCATGTGGATGAAGTTTATTGGAGCTCCAGTCGTGCCTGGAAGGGCTGACTGATGAGATCAACTTCCTCACGCAGCTGTATGAAGAGGTGATACATGACCTGCAGTCTCACATCTTGGACACATCTGAGGTGCTGACCATGAACAACAGCTGCTCCCTGGACCTGGATGACATCATCGCCAAGGTCAAGGCCCAGTAAATGAGATTGCTAACTGCATCCGGCTGAGCCTGAGAGCATGTCCCAGAGCAAGTATGAAGAGTTGCAGACTTTGGCTGGGAAGCATGGGATGACCTCTGCCACACAAAGTCCAAGATCTCTGAGATGAACCACAGCACTGGCCACCTGTAGGAGGAGCATGAGGGCCTCAAAGGCCAGAGAGCATCCCAGGAGGCTGCCATCGCTGATGCCGACCAGAAAGGGGAGATGGCTATTAAGGATGCCAATGTGAAGCTGGCCCAGCTGGAGGCTGCCCTGCAGAAGGTCAAGCAGGACATGGCCTGGCAGCTGCGCAATACCAGGAGCTCATGAACGTCAAGCTGGCCCTGGACCTCGAGACCGCTACCCACCGCAAGCTGCTGGAGGGTGAGGAGAGCAGGCTGGAGGCTGGGATGCAGAACTTGAGCATCCACATGAAGACCACCAGGGGCTATGCAGGAGTGGTGAGACCCTAAGGGGGCCTCACAAGCCCTGGCTTTTGGAGCTTTCAAATCTCTGGCTTCACCCGCACCAAGACTTCTGTGGTTGTGAAGAACATTGAGACCCGCGATGAGAAGCTAGTTTCTGAGAAACTGATGTCCTGCTGAAGTGAAGCAGCCTCTCCTAGCCTACACCTCTCCCCAGGATGGACCAGATCCCATGCGGAGACAGCTGTACAAGGGAGGATTGGGAACAAGAGACCCACCTGAGGCTCAGATTAGCACTCAGCCCACTTTTGGGGGGACATTACCACTTGGGTACCCCTTCTTGCACATGCCCTCCACCAAAAACTAATTCAATTGTGTTTTTCAAATTGAAGCCTGGTTTTTCCCACCATAAAACAAAGAAAGAAAGAAACAAAGATAAAGGAAAAAAAAAATGGGCACAGTACACTCAGTGTCTACAGCCCTCACCACCTTCCGTGCAGGCCTGGCTGGGCCTCTGCATTTTGTGCACAGCTATCCTGTCTCTTTTCTCCCTTTGATACCTCCTCTCCCCTCTCTGCAGAGGACTTGGAAGGTGTGGACTCTGACTTTGGAGGAGCTGTTTCAAGACAAACTTGAAGATCTTTCTAGAAAAGTTTATCCTTCACTTTGGCATTGTCACCTTCAATGTCTCCTTCTGCTTTTCACTTGAGCATTGTGGCCATGGACACAGGTGCTGGACATGGGCTCATATGGATTTTGTTGGTCTGGGAGTCATTCTTGCCTTTTCTTGCTTTTGTTTGTGATTCTAGAGTTGTACAATGTCTCATTAGATAAACAGAAGTGTCTAGTGGCTTAAGCAGGTGTTCAGTTATAGGCAAAGAAACCTGAAGAAGCCAGGTGAGCTAGTGCACACCGAAATCCTAGGACTTGGGAGGCAGAGGCGGGAGGATCACGGGAAGTTCCAGGCTGACCTGGGCTACACAGTGAGTTAATTTTGTTATTTAATTTTTTTTTTGAAAATCATAAAGTCATTTATTCCTGCATTTTTCAATTCATCTTTACATTTTAATCTAGTAGGATTCATTTTTGTGGGTGGTACAGGGTAGACTTAAAATTTTATTTTTCCCATAGAGTAGTCAATTACCTCACTACCTTTTATTTTCTACAATGACATGAAAACTATTTCTCTCATATGTTAATTTCTGACATGTACACAACTGCTGGGCTCCCTGCTCTGTTGCACTGGTGTATGTGTATGACCCCTGCCAGTCTAACACATTTTAAGTACTATACCCTTATAACAAATTTAATAAAAGATAAAGTAAGTTCTTTCTTTTCCACCCTCAGTTTCTTTCCTTTGACAATTCTTGGCACTTTAATCATTTGTGTTAATTTTACAAACAGCTCATCAAGTCAGAAAAAAATATAATATTTATATTAAACTGGCCTTGATTTTACGAATTTTGAGAGAATTAAAATTTGAAAATATTGAGCCTTTTCTTCCAAATACATAATATAACTTTAAATATATATATTCTTCAACAAACATTTGTTAATATTTCTCAAAAGCTACATACTATGTGCATCAGTCAGGGGTTTGCTAGAAAAACAGGTATAAGACCAGATACACAAATGCATAAGAAATTCCAAGAATGGCTTGTGAAGGCCGGCCAGAGAGTTGGATGGGGAAGTGTGCAGAGGGCATCTACACACTGGGGCTGAAGGCCTAGTGCTCACTGCAGTGTTCTACACAGTGAGTTTATAACCAGTCTGAAATACATTGTGACACAGTCTCATAGAAAAAGAAATATAAAAAAAACAAAACAAAAATACCTTCAAAGCCAGGCATGGTGGTGCAGGCCTGTAATCCCAGCACTCGGGAGGCTGAGACAGGAGGATTGTTGTGAGTTTGAGACCAGCCTGAGCTACAAAGTGAGCTTAAGGCCAGCCTGAACAGCATAGTGAGACCCTGTCTCAAAAAGACAAAAAAACAAACAAACAAAAAAAAAAACCCCAAAAAACAAAACAAAACAAAAAAACCCTTCACAAAGCAAAACAAAAATGCCACATCTCCCTAGTGGACTCCAGCAAGTGGTTGAGAGCAGAACTGTTTACACATACTACGTCTGGACAGGGTCTGCAGATATACTACACACTGACACTTTTTTTTTTTTTAGTACTGAGAACTGAAATGAAGTCTTTCTATTGAGCTACATCACCAGATTCTTTCCATTTTTTTAAATTTTGAAGCAGCATTGCACCGATTCACAAACTTGCCCATGCTGGCCTTGAGCTTCTTCTCCTACTGTCTCAGCCTCCCAGAGTGCTAGGAATATAGGTGTGTGACAATATACTCAGGTAGCTATAGCTCCTCCTACTCCTCTTGCTCCCCAGCCTTCCTCCTCCTCCTTCTTCTGCCACTACCACTGCCACTTGTGGTTCTGCTTAGAGAAAGGGTCTTGCTATATAGTTTAGGGTGGCCTCAAATCCTAATCCTCCTGCCTAGCTGCATGAGTACTTGGATTACCAGCGTGTGCTACTGCACCTTGCTCGTGTGATTTTGACTTTGGACATTTTCAGTGTGTGACAGGTTCATCAGGACACAGCGCCCTCGCCATCAGCTCTGAGGAGCTTCTACACTGGAAGGTGTGCTGGAGGCCTGCTCCACTTGAGAGCAGGGAGACAGGGAGGACACCTCCAAGCCACGTGAGACCTGAACATCTCCTGCATCCCCAGCACCGAGGCTAGCAGGGACCTCTGGGGGCTGGATGCTGCCCCTGCATTGCTCCAGGTCACCCTCACAAGTAGTAGATTATACTAATCTTCTCTGTATCGTTCCAATTTTAGTATATGTGCTGCCGAAGCGAGCACCACAAGTAGTAGATTATAAATGCAGTCTCACCTTGACACCGTATCTCTCCTTTGGGCCACTGCATCCGCCTACTGCATGTGACCCTGATGGACAATCCTGTCTGCATCAGTAACTTCCTCAGGCCTCGGGCAGCATTACTGCAGCTCTTCCATCCTCTCTATCGGTTCTCAGCAATTGTTTTCTTCTGCAGTTTTCCCTTCTTGTTCCTCTGTACCAAGTAATAACCAAGGCAATGGCACTGAATATGTATTATCTGAAGTAATTTTGCTAAACTTAGAAATTTATTGAATGTAATCAGTAGATACATGATACTGATAGATTACTTGCTGTTTAAAAAAAAAAATGTCAAAACAAAAACCAAAATATCGTCCAATTACAGAGGTTCTTCAGAATCAGAGCTAGGCCTGAAATAGCTCCATACTTTTTACAGCAATTCTGTGGGGAGATTCATCTCTGCTTCTTTGTTTCTTTTGTGACCCAGGTATGTTCAGCTTCAAGACAAGGTCCTAGCTACGAAGGCTAGGAAGCCCTGAGACATGGAGTGGCTAGAACTTGGTAGCTGTAAGTAACCAAGCTAAGTTTAGAGGCTTGTGGAGGCTTCCCTGAAGGGACCAGGAGAGTCTCTGAAGCAGAAACGGATGAGGCCAACCTCAGATTTGGGGCAGAGGGGCTTGGGTTGTTGCTGAGGGATCCTGGGAAGGAGGGTAAGATGCCCTCTTCAAGACCAGCGTGCCCCATCCACACTGGGGGTCTAGGCTAAGCGGAGCATCTCCCTGAGAGAAGGCAGCAGCAGCAGCAGGTAGAGCTGATGGAAGCCCCTTATTTAGCAGTTGCAGAGCCCGAAGCCTGGAGTTCCCAGTGTGCGAGTGAGGCACAGGCACTTGGTTAGAGAGGGGTCCCGGCCAATGCTCTGTCTCCTGGAAGGCACAGTCAGGTGGGCTTGCAAGGAGAGCACCCTTGCCTAGGGCTGGCTGACTCGCACGGTCACGCTGGAGTTGGTCAGGCGGGCTCCGTAGTGCCCAGCCCAGTACTTTGTATCTGTGCCCGCGTGTTGAAAAGATATGAAGCGATGCCCACCTTGATGTTGGAGAAGACGTGGGTGACCTGTGGGTACAGGAAGGGGTGAGCCCTGCAGTACCACAGTCCTGCCCTCTATAGCTGAGGGCACTTCCAACAGATGGCATTGTCCCAAGATGGCAGCCATCTCATCTTCACTGCACATGTTCCTGCATTTTCCTGCTGCCTCATTAAGAGGTAGATCTAATTTCTTTCCTTTTGTGAGTGGGTAAGCTTATCACCAAGAATGTGGCGGAAGTGAGTGGCTTTTGCCATGTGACTTCCTAAGAAAGGTCAGAAAAGGCAGGGAAGCCTTTATGCACCACACAAGCAGGCTGGCTCTCTTGAGGATGCCACAGTGTAAGAAAACCAACTGGCCTAGGGACCCCCTGTAAGAATTTTGAGACTAAACAGAGACAGTGATATTTTGCCAAGTGCCAATGGCTATGCCTATAACTACCCTTCACTTCCACTGCAGCCAGCATCGGAATGCCACTGTGTGAACAAAAGACATTGGAGCCACGTTACCCAGCTGGGCTCTTTCCACCCACAGGGTCAGAAGACATGAGAGCTAATCAAATAATTGAAGTTGATTCTGTTTTTTGTTTTTCAGTACTGACTTCAACCCAGAGATGTTCTATTGACAGCCTCATTTCTCCCATCCTACATATATATATATATATATATATATATATATATATATATATATATTTTTTTTTTTTTTTTGTTTGTTTGTTTGTTTGTTTTGTTTTGTTTTTTAATGTATTTAGTACAGGCACTACAGGGTCTCACCGCACTGAACCAACTCATACTGATCCTCCTGTTTTCAGTCTCCCAAGAGCTGGGGTTAAAGGTGCACACCATGCCCAGTAACCAATCTAACCTCCACCCCCTTCTCCTCGGGGTGAGGGTGGTGTCAGCACCCAGCATGGCATTTATTTTTCATTTTGAGACAAGGTCTCGTTAAATGGCCTAGGATGGCCTCATCATTGCAATCCTCCTGCCTCAGCCTCTTGAGTAACGGGGATTACAGACACAAATCACAACACCTGGTCAAGGGCTAATAACATCCCTAAGTTCCTAAGTCTTGGGATCCCCTGTTTCATAGGAATTGTTAATCATCCCGGCCCCTCCTACCATTCCCCTTCTCAGAGCCTCACCTGAAAGTACATGCTGGTCCTGTGTGCAGTGGAGGCACGTATGGCAGAGAATTCATCTATTACGATCTTGTTGGCATCTAGAAGTTGGACACAGAGCTGGTACCTACCACCACACTCATATCGGGTTCCCCACTGTGGGAGGAATGAATCCTTACAGGCTGTATTTGCCACCTCATCTCTTTGGGTATCTGCCTCTCTCCTCTTAAGAGGTATGCAAAGCCAGGTCTTCCTGTCATATGTGACTCAAATGTATCTGTTTGACAAGGAAGGCAAGACTGGGTAGTCTGCCAGGTGGACTGAGGGGAGGGATCCACCACAGCCATGTAGACTGCCTGGAGGCAAAGGCAGCAGGCTACTCCTGAAAACCAAAAGTGGGCACTTGGAGAGGAGCTTTGACTCCAGGCCAGCTGACTGGAGGCTGAGACTAACCACACCAGCAAATGTGTGTGCTTCACATTCATGCCAGGATGAGAATATTCTGTCCAGGAAGGGGTCTATGGAGACTCTGCTTCTGGGACATCTCTTGGACACTGCCTCTGGTGCTTCTTTCCTTAGCTGATTTTTGTTTTGTTTGACACAGGATGTCACTATGTAGCCCAGGTGGGCCTCAAACTCACAGTGATATTCCTGCCTCAGCCTCCCTAGAGTGCTGGGCTTATTCTAGGTGTCTGCCATCACACCTGGCATTCTGAGCTCAGTTTAATTTATACTGTGCCTCGAAATAGACTCAAAGTGTGTAGTAGCTTTCTGCAAGCCCTTTTGGTGCGTATTTGTGTGCGGGAATGGCTCTGGGTGTTTCGCTAACTTGCCATCAGTGTCAGATGCAAGGCTGGTCTTGGGGACTGTGCTTCTTAACTCTAGAGTTGGCTCTCAATGCCCACAGACACTGATACTTAGATGTGTTGAGGATACGATGTGGCCTGGGCATGAAGAGTTTGAAAGCTTCATGGGAGACATGCAGAAGAGTTTAGGATTCTTATAAGCAAACAGCACAGATATATACTCGAAGAGCACAGATATGCCAAACATTGATAAACCAATAAAACTAAACAGTCTCATTGGGAATGCATTTCTTAGGTAAAATGAGAAAGGCTAATGATGCCATAGTAGTGAATTTTTTTGTGGCTGGAAATTGAAATGGTCATTTGGCTTGGATTCCCTTTTTTACATGTGAGGACCACACAGCACAATGGGAGTCTTTTCCTTCATAAAAGTGAAAAGTGGGGTGTGAGAAAAAGATGGGAGGAGGAGAGAGATGGGAAAGAAGAACTATGGAAGCATACATGAGGTCTGTAGCAGATTGATTTCAGAACAGAAAGCACACAGAGGATCGTGGATTTGGCTCCCTTAAAATCAGATCCTGTGTCCCTTAGAGTCCTCACGTGCCTGTTTAAGACTTTGCGCTCTGGGGTCAGAAAAACTCCACGAGGTGCTGACAAGGTCCTGCCCTGGTGGTGTGGTCAAGGCAAGTCACCTCCTCTCTTTGGACCTGTTTCTCATAAAGCTCTGAATAATTTGAGGGCTTGAAGTGTCTCCTTTCCCTTGCGATCAAGGTTCAAAAAAGATGAGTTCACCTGTAAAGTCCTTGGTTTGCTTAAGGCTCTAAAACTTGAGATCTAAGGTTCCAATCAGGAAGGTCTGGTTCTTGAATCTAAGTCCTCTGTGCATTGTGTGTTTCGCCTCTCAGGCACGGGGCATCTCATTCAGACAGACTGAGCTGCATTCAGGACCTCTGTACTGAATCCAATCTGCTGTCTGATGCCCCATATCCTTTGGGAAGAGCACCAGGGGCTTAAGGTAGGTGTGTGCTAAGTGCTAGAGTTGTGTCCCTGGCTAAGTCTCCCCACCTCCGTGACCTTCTGCGAGGAGCCCTAAGTTGGTTCATCTTTGCAGAGCGCGTGCTGCATACAATCATCATACTCACCAGTCTGAGACACAGATGTCAATCCTGCCACTGTCCAGCAGTTCTGGCCACAGGCCCTCAGCCTCCAGGTTCAGGATCTGCTTCTTGTCACACCAACTAGGAACGCGGGAGAAGGGCAATGAGAACAAGCAGACCTTTTCTCAACCACAGACCTGGTCATTTGGGAACAGGAGCTTTTACCAGTATGAGGTGACAAAGCATGTCTGAGAAGGGGCCCCAGGCACTGGTATCAAGTTGTTCTTCACAACCCAGCCATCCCCACCGTGCTGTGCCTTCCAGTTCTGGAACCCTTCTGTGGAACAAAAGAGAACTGTGCTCAAGATCTATTAGCTAAAAAAGAAAAAAGATTCAGGAGTCCACTCTGGGTTCCCTGTAGCTCAGCCCTTCCCAGAGGCTTGACGGTCCCACCCCTCCAGTGCCGGATTAGCTCTACTCTCTTGCCTTGTTTTGACTCCGCCCTCTGGCCGCCTCAGAAGGCCTGGCTCCTCTCCAACCTCTTCCCTGCCGCCCTGAAAACCCATTCCTCCCACCCGCTCCCCGATTGGTCAGTATGCAGTCTGGCTCTGCCCCTCAGGCGCGTCTTAAAGCTTCTTCACCAACTCCTTGGGATGCCCCCTCCCCCAGCACCTCTTTCCTAGGTCCGGGACCTCTGCCCCCTCAGGCCTCCTGACCTTGTCCACAGGGGTTGCGGATGAGGTTTCGTCCAATGGGTCTGAGCAAGCAGAAGCGAACGAGCGGGCGGGGTCTGGCGTCGCCGGTAGGGGGCAGGCGGCTGCGGACCAGCTCCAGCAGGGCGCGGCCGGAGGCGCTGTCGTCCCGGGCCAGCATCAGCAGCCACAGG
>PVKA01020547.1:0-21114 GCA_004027165.1 Ctenomys sociabilis | reverse complement strand
CCCGGGTGGCCCAGTCCTTGGGGACCGAGGTGCCCTTGGTCCTCTGGGCAGGTCCAGCTGTGGCTGTGGCTGAGGAGGTGGGGGTGGTGTGGGAAAGTTGTCAGGGAGCGCAGCCTCTGTGCGCCATCAGCAGACACCCCAACAGGCGCTGACCCTGGAAACGTCTGCCTTCCCCCTCTTCCACACCTGCCAGGTCTGTCAGTGGGGTTCCTGCCCCGCCCCGGGACCACTGCCATCCCCCAACTCTGGCTCCCTAGCTCTGATCTTGGGGAGTCTCGCCCTGACTCTGGGTCACCTTTGGTGTCCCCGCGTGCCCCTCTCCAACCTCTTCATAGCGGGACTGTTAGCACCATGAACCCTGGCTTCTCTTCTGGTGCCTTCAGCCTCTTGGGACCCCACCTCTTACCATCTCCAGAGAGCATCCAGCCTCCGTGCCTCGGGGTCTCTGCTGGCCCAGAACAAGTGTCTCCCAGTGAGGTGAGCGCCCAGTAACCACTCCCATCCGGCTGAGGCCACACTGGTAGCTGGTGGAAAGATTCTTATCACTTCCTAAGGCTGGGCATCCAGCGTTAGGACATGTCCCAGGCCCTGCACTGTCCCCACTGCGCCGCCCAGAAAACCGGGGTCAGAGGACAAATGAATTGTCCACAGTTACACAGCTATAGGTTAGCAGAATTAGAATTTGAACTCAGTCATTGTAGTGCAGAACCTTGGCTTTAGTCTCTGTGTTAGCTCTGACTGGTAAGAATGTATGAAGTGCATCATATGTCATTTTCAGTATCCACCAACAGACCCTGGCATAGATCCCTGCCCACTAGGAACTTTGGTTCTGTGCGGAAAGATGGGATAAACAGTAAACATAAGAATGAAATTCGATGTACTGGTGAGATAGGTCTATGTTGTAAAGTGCTTGCATAGGCAAGTTTAGGAAGGTGCTCGTCCGCCCTCAGATTGATTCCAGTTGCTGGCACCACTTGCCATGTTAGACTCCCTCAGGACAGGCTATGCTGACAAAAAAAGAAAAAAGAAAAAAAAAGTCATAGAAATTTTCTGGAATGCAGGGACACATGCTGGTCCACTCTGGGAGGCTGAGACGAGGATGGCAGATTTAAAAGGATTGCTAGTAACCTGAGCAACCCAGCAATTTAGAAACCCTGTTGCCCCCCACACCCCTAGAAAAAATTTAAAGGCTGGGGCTGTAGTTCAGTGTGAAGGCCCTGGGTTGGATCCTCAGTACAAAAATAAATAAGTAATAAATCATCTTGTGAGCTCCACAAAAATCCACAAATTTGGAAAAGAATGCAATGGTTTTATTAGAGAATAAGCACACTGTAAGATACATGAGCCATGATGAACCCAGCTGAGAAGTGGATTACAGGGTGTGTGAGAAATTATTCAAGTTAGGAAACCCAGCAGGACAGAGGAATGGGACTCTAGACAGCTGAATGATATAGAAGTTAATGGGCACGTATACAGGGGTGGGGCCCTTTGGGGAGTCAGTACAGAACATGAGACCCACAAAGATTGAGGCTGGACTGGTTTTGAAGAGGGCCAGGCCTGCAACACTCCCTGGAGAGAAGCAACGTCTGGGTTTGTATTGAGATTAGTACTGCCCTGTCCAGTGGGCACAGAGAGACATCAGACCTGGGGATGGATGACCAGCACATGTGGCTGCCTTTAGTCTCTACACAGGAACGCCTTTGTTCTTTCTAGTTCGAAGTAACAGAGAGGCTGAGGTAATGAGGTGCGCGTGTCTATCCTTGTCACCCGCTGGATTCCCTCTTGGTTTCTTTCTTTTTTTTTTTTTTTGCAGAACCAGGAATTAAACTCAGGCCCTTGCACTTGCCAGGGAAGCACTTAATCAACTGAGCCATCTCCCCGGCCCGAACATTAGTTGCTTTCTTTTTTTTGTTGTTTGGATTCCCTCTTGGGTCAGCACTAGCTAAGTAGCTGCACTGTAATCCTCCAGGTGGATTGTAGTTTGACCCACAGCTGGCCAGCTTGTGACTCTGCTGTATAAAATATGCTTGGCCAGGGGGCTGGGCTGTGGCAACTTTCTTTCCACACCTGCTCCCTTCTGTTAGAACTTTCTCTCAGCAAACCTTTACTATTCTTCTCTTCTTTTGTCCTAAGTCCAAGCTTCATTGTGTGGAGTTGATCTTTTTTTTTTTTTTTTTTTTCTTGGCAGAACCGGGGATTGAACTCAGGACCTTGCACTTCCCAGAGAAGTGCTTATTAGACTGAGCCATCTCCCCAGCTCATTGTGTGGAGTTGTGCGGATGACACCTAACAGTGAGAGTCTGCTTCCAGCTGGGTGGGTGGAGAGGAGGAGACCCCAAGTTCTGGCAGATGGGCTGACTCAGGCATTGGACTCCTTTCTCAATACATTTTCAATGAACTGTTGACTGCCAAGATTCTCTGACATATCTGCGATTGGAGGGGTGACTGTGCAGCTCCATGGCTTACCTCCTGCCCATTTGGTTTCCTCTCTGTGCACATCTGCCTGCTACTACTGGCTCTTCCCTACCTCCTTATTCATTATTTGTCTATTTATTGATTTATTTTTTGAGACAGAATCTTGATCTGTAATTCAGGCTAGCCTTGAACTCAAACTAGCCTAGGCTGGCCTCAAATTTGTGGCAATCCTCTTGCCTCACACTCCCTAATGCTGGGATTATAGGCATGTGCCACACCCAGCTGTTCTTTAAATTTTCATTTTTATTTTATTTTATTGGTACATTTTAGGTATACATAAAGACAACATTCATCACAGGGCCTTTGTACATGGACATGCATCTCATTGCTACCTTTTTCCCCCATTACACTCCCCTCCCTGCAATCCCTCTTCCCCTAATTTATACACGCTTGTGTCTCAGTTCCTTTTCTCTCAGTTCTGAGGCAAACTACCCAACACCCAAAATGAAGGAAGGACAGGTTATGTAGCTCACCATTTGTGGAGGTTTCAGTCCACGCTCGGCTGGCTCCAGCAGTAGAACAGCAAGAGCAGCAGCCAGCAAGCCTCTTCCCCTCCCTTATATTGCTTTCAGGCTGTCCGCCCTGGGCTGGGTGCAGGACTCAGGCTCATAATCCCAGCAGCGCTCAGGCCCATAGTCTCTGCATTGGATCTTGAATTCATCACAGAGTCTAGAAGCCACCGCCCCAGTGCTTCATGAGTCCTTGGGTGACAACTAGACCCTAACCGTAAGAGCTTGCTTCCATTTTTTTTTTTAACTTTGTTTTGTGTTGTCCTCCTGTGTTCCTCTTCTCATTTAAACATTTTGTTCCTTTTTCTGAATATCTATTATGCAATAAATAGTATTACAAGTGCTTAGATTGTGTACATGACCATAACCAGTTTACATGACTTTTTTCTTTCATAGTTTCTCTCTGGGTATCGTGGCACATACCTATATCTCCAGCATTGAGAAGGCAGAGGCAGGAAGGTTGTCTTGAGTTGCAGGCCAGCCTGGGCCACATACTGAGTTCATGCTTATCCTGAACACATAGCAAGATCCTGGCACATAAAACAAATACAGGTGCTGGGAATATAGCTCAGGAGGCAGGACCTGCCTGTCAATCTCAAGGTCCTGAGTTCAATATCTGGTGTCAAAGAGAAGAAAGAAAGGGTTTTTTTTTTTTTTTTATTTTTTATCTTTTTGCGTCAGGGTCTCACTATGCAGTTCAGGCTGGCCTTAAACTCATTTTGTAGCTCAGACTGGTCTTGTACTCACAACAATCCTACTGCCTCAGCCTCCGGAGTGCTGGAATTACAAGCATGTGCCACCATGCCCGGCAAAAAAAGGGTTTTAAATAAGCTTTAGAAAGTCAAGAAGGACAAAATGGCAGACACTGAGAATTTAATCTGCACTCCTAGTCCCCCTGTGCTCAATCCTGGCTAATTCCTGGAATTACATATCATGCTGTAATCTGAAAAGAGAAACACAGGAGTGCATTCCAACAGGACTGCCTATCACTGGATCTCGTCCATGGAAGTTCCCCCAGGCAGAGAGGAACCTTGACTCACCCAGCACAGGGGAAGCTAGAGTTTTGCTGATATCTGTCACAGAAAAAAGATTTTCAAGATGTACCTAAGTTTATTGGGGACCAGGGATATAGCTCAGCAGCAGAGCACCAGTCTGGGAAGCTACAGGGAGTGAGTTTGCTGCTTAGTACCACACAAAAGTTCACTGGGCAGAAAAAAAATTGGTACAGGATCTTACTGCAGAGCTGGAACTTGTAGTGATCCTCCTGTCTCAGCCTCCCCAGTGCTGAGATTGTGCCATCAGTCCTGTTCTTGGTGACTGGCTTGGGGGTGGGGCTGGTATGGGATGTGGTACCAGGGATTGAACCCTGGTCCAGTGCTTGCCTAGGCAGGCACTTAGACCACTGAGCTATCTCTGGCCCTGGGCAAAATTTTAAACTACAATCTCAGGATACAATGTAGTACAGGTTCTTGCTATAGAGCTTGAATTTCTAGTGATCCTCCTATCTCAGGCTCCCTAGCACTGGGATTATAGACTTGAGTCACCATGCCTGGTTTGGGGCCAGCAGAGTGTGCTCAGGGTTCTGGAGCCGGCACATGATACCGGGGATCAAACTTGGGTCCTTGCACTTTCCAGACAGGTGCGGAGGTATCTCTGCAGATCTATTTCTGTAGTCTTGAGGGGTGCAAATCTATGGAAAGAGAGATCGATTTACAGTTGCCAGGTAGGAGTAAATGGTGCTGGCCAGGCACAGGCGCAGTCTCTCCTAACAGGAGGAAAGGTCGTGGCTGATTTCACAGGTGGAAAGCACTGGCCCAGCTTAGTGTGTCTTTTACACTTAGAAAATTGTTTTTGCATCTAGTATGGTGGTGTAGTCCTGTAATCCCAGCACCTGGGAGGCTGAGGCAGGAGGATAGGATCACTGTGAGTTTGACAGCAGGCTGGGCTACAAAGTGAGCCTTAAGCCAGCCTGAACTGCATGGCAAGAGCCTGTCTCAAAAAGACACACACACACCCACACCCACACACACACAAACAAATGTTCTTTTCAAGTTTTCTGGAAAGCAACAAGATGTGAATAAATTGTGTCTAGCACGTACAATTTTTTTTTTCCTAAAAGCAAAATTTTACCTATTTTTTTTTTAGTTTTATAAGCACCATTTTAAGGTTATGCCTTTCTGTGATTCCTTTTCTCCTAGCTTTCTCTCTTTGACCCTAACTCATTACTGTGTAGAATGCAAGGATTGCGAAGTACTGGCTTTCTCCCCCGGGTCACAAAGCATCTCAGTCACCATGAGGGGAAACGAAGTGGCCTTTTTGGTGTCATGCGGGGCAGGTGCATTTGGGAGCCCCAGGAGCACAGGACTGTCCCACCTGGAGCACCATCCCAGGTCTTCCTATTGTTCCATGTCCTGTGCAATCTCAGGTGGGGGTGACCTAGGAGATCAGGGTGAGGGGAAGCTGGCCTTGAAGTAGACAGGGTCTGTTAATTATGAAATCCTGGAGCACATGCCCAGAACAGATCCCGAAACCCTGCACCTGGGCCTCTCCCAAGAACTGCAGCAGGCTGTCAACACAATGGCTGAGCCCTAACGTTGGCCTGAGGCACGGGATGCCAGCATCTCCACTCAGGACCCGGATGTGGAAGTTCTCCTGGATTTCCTCAGGATTTGGGTGGCATAAAAGCACACGGATGCCATGAAGAGCTTGGTGTGAGGGCTTTCCTCAGTGAGCCTCAGCCTACCCTCCCCAAGGTGTCCCTATCCCTGGCTCTTTGCTCTTTCACACTGCTCAAGCTCACCCTACAGAGCCATTTTCACCCTCCTTCAGTTCTACTTTTTCACATACATTTTATTGCTTTTTCCCCCCTGACTTCATTTGATTCTTCTTTCAAGGTGAGAAAATTTAGAGACCTGCTCCAGAAGGTGCCGTGAGCACCACACAACCTGGTGACCTTTACTTGGCTGCCTCTGGAAGGAGCTAATTGCTAACATTATTTGGGGAACCAGCCAGGAGGAAACCAGGTGAGGCCCATGGGCACACTTCTGTTTTTGCTAAAACATCAGGGCTTAAGTCTTTTCTCCTTCCTTGCCACAGGGCTGTGGCCTAGAGGGCCTGCTGAAGCTGTCTGTAGCTGCCTTGTTTCCTCCCTGTTCTGAGTCCCATCTGAGGCTCTAGCTTGTTGGCTGGATGTCTTCCTTGTCTAAGTGCAGGTCACTTAAAACCTGTCTTGGGCTAGGGAGATGGCTGGCATATGTGCCTTCCTGACAAGCGCAAGGTCTTGAATTCTATCCCCAGTGCCACACAAACAAGCAAAACCTATGTTCTGGGATATACCTCAGTGCCATAAGGGCCTGCCTGGCAAGCGCAAGGTCCTGAATTTGATTCTCCATACGAACCCCCCTCACAAGAAATACATGCCTAAAGTCGTGCTCAGACATGCTGGCCCCACCCTTGGTCATGCTGAGAAGGCTACTGAGCCTGTTTGTGGTCCTGCTAGCCCGTAATCCCAGTGCTTGGGAGGTTTGCTCGGAGTCCAGTCTGTGCAGTGAGGCCCTGCAGACCCTGTATTTCATATATAAAAAAGAAAAAAAAAAAAAAAAAAAAAAAGAAAATGAAATAAACCTGTCCAGGAGAAATAAATAGCATTTAAAATTGAACTTAAAAAGCTGGGTATGATAAAACTAAACAAAAGGAGAGGATACAAATGAAGGACCATTTTGTATCTGTATATACAAAATAATTAGGATAGATACACAGCTATTTTCTCTTAATTCGATGAGAAGGAAAATTTGTAGTAATAGTGTTTGGACAGGATGTCATGTGTGCATCTTGTACTATGTATAACCACTATGAAGACGACAATATGCAATGTATTAATTATTGAAACTGTCCTAATCAGCTTTCATACTGACTCATAGCTATTTGTTTCTCAATAAAATCAATTAAAGAAAAAATCTAGGCATAGTGGTGTACACCTGTAATCCCAAGCACTCCATTGTCCGAGGTAGAAGGATCACTGAGAGTTGCTTTGTAGCCCACCTTGGGCTACAAAATGGGCTCAGGGCCCCGCCTGAACTGCATAATGAGGCTATGTCTCTAAAACACAAAATAACAGGGGCCTGCTGGTTAGCTCAGGTGTTTAAGCACCTGCTCAAGCAAATGCAGTCAGGTGCAGGATACCTTGGCTCAAACCCTACCTCCACCTGCCTTACCGCACGCGCCCTTCAATCAGGCTGGGGGGAATGCTTTTCAACTTTTGCCAAAAGAAAGAGAAAAAAAATCCTTCTGAAAACACAAAATAGTAATAATAATAATAATAATACTATATTTTAAGAGTTCAGTAGAATAAACGCCTACCTGGCAAGCACAGGGTTCTGAGTTCAATAGCCGGTAACCAAAAAAAAAAAAAAAAAAAAAAAAAAAACATATATATATATACATATATATATATATTTTTTTAAATGAAATTTAACTTAAACTCAGTATACAAAAGCAGAGATGCACCTGTTCTTAGGTTTGTTTTTGTTTTTTTTTACTATTGGGCTAAATACAAGAGACACTTTGCCCAGGTGGCTCCATTTGGGCTAAGCAGAGGGGTCAAGGGACTCAAACACCTGCTGAGCCACCAAGGAGCTCAGATGGCCTGGCCCCCTCCTGCTTACTGGGTTCATGGGCCCAAATGTGGAGACAGAAGGGCGCTTCTGTGCTTAATGATGCTGGCATCACTCAGAAACTGTGTCTATCTTGTGTGAGGGACCCAGAAGGGATGTTTTGTGGACCCCTTGGGTCTCCTGTACTAAACTCCATCTTAGGGAGCTAAGATCTAGTTGTCTCCTCTGTAAATGCCCCAAGCTAAGCCAATGAGAAACCTTTTGACCCTCACCACCACGGGGACTTCACTGACTGCTACTGAAAAAGTGGGGGAGAGTTGATCCTGAGGATCTAAAACAGGAATCACTGCTCTACCGTGGCAGTAAGGTCTGGTTCAGTAGGAGGCAAGAAATGGGGTTGGGGTCGTGCTTGAAACTCGGAGACTAGTTACTAGTTAGTGTTTGTGCTTAAAGCATGCAAGGTGTAATGAAAAGCCTTATGTTCAGGTTTTTGTGATTACCAAGGGGAACACTTAGGAACTCGTGTTTATTTTATTTAATGTTATTTTTCAATTTTGGTCTTTTTGAGAGAAGATCACTTTGTAACCCAGGCTGGTTTTGAACTTGCAGGGATCTTCCTGACTCAACCTCCTGAATGCTGGGAACATAGGCATGGGCCACCATGCCCTGGCCCAGGATGGGTGTTTAGAGTGGCCCCTGAGGAAGAGAGAAATACTCTGGATGACCTTGTCCTGAGACCCCCCCCCCACTTGACTCTCAGAGGGATGTGGCTTTCTCTTTTTTTTTGATGATATCCCAGGTCTTTCTCACCTCATCCTGGAAGTCCTCAGGCCAGTAAATCAAGCCCCTTTGTCAGAGATGTACAAGTGGCTTGGAACTGAGCAAATGAACAATGTACTTTAAAAGGGGAAAGAAACCACCCTCAAGAGGCAATATTCGGGGACAAGGAGATGGCTCAGTGCAATAATCCCTTGCTTGACAAGAGGTAATATTCCTTTTAAGCAAACAAAACTGGAAGTGTACTACTAATGGAGGACTAAGAATGGTGTCTGATACGCTGGCCACTCTTACCAGGGAGATCAAGAAGTGTGCTGAGTCTTTTGTAAATGTCCCGATATAGGTCCATCTTCCAGGGAGGAGAAGCACTAGTGGCATATTCAGTGGAAGCTACACAAAATTCAGATGGGCCCGTAGCTACTTATGGCCCGATGGCTGGCCATAGCCCTTTCTGTGTTCCACAGTCAGGACCCAGAGGAGGGACAAAAGAGAAAGGCTGAGATTATAGCTGTTGCTATTGGCAATGCTGTAAACCTAACCTGGTCATCTAGGAAGCACCCAGGGACAACTAGGGAAAGGGCTCCTGATTCAGGTGTAAGAGGTCTACACACTGGGCACGAGAACTGCCCCAAGCCTGTGCCTACACCCTGCTGTGAATGTGAGGCAGCTAATGCCCTTAAAATGTGCCATTGGAGGTTTGAATGTCCCTGTTCTTCAAGAGGGGCTGGACCAGCCAAACCCTCATTCACCTGCAGAGGGCCAGGGTAATCTACAGTGCTCCTGTGCATGGACATCGCCATCTCCTTGGAGGAAACCTGGGGAATCTTACACACCATGGTGAGCAAATTCGGTTACTACATACTGTTGACTGACTTCTCTAGAAAATCTTCCTTTGTGGATCCCCTAATCAGAGATCCTTTGCAGCTGTACTAACAGAAGAAGCTGCAAAATAAATTTAGGATAGTGACTAGGAATCCTGACTTCCTATCAGGGCAGAGATATTCTGAAGACAAAAGGTTACTTGTGATTCAAAGGGGAGCGGCTCACTGTGTCAGGCCATGCTTTTAGACACCCCAGAGCTTTCAAAAAAACTTGCACTACTATCAGCCCTGCTTCTCTGATGCCTGCAGGCCCAGAAGTCAGGCATTCTGGAGAGCTGGTCACCTAGACCCAGGCAAGCAGGCAAGGTGTTGGTGACTGCCCCTCCAAAACCCTGAGGAGGTGTGGGTCCCTGTTGGAAGCAGCCCTTTGGATCATCTGCCAAGCACAGGCAGGAAGTTCTACACCTCCTGGGGGCAGCCCATCTTCCCAAGCAGGTCATCAAAAAGACATCCTGCATGTCCTTGGGACATCCAAAGGGTGATTGGGAAGCAGAAGTGAAGCCCTGCAGCTCCTGAACACTCCTTCTTCCCAGTTCCCAAGAATCCTTCAACCAGGCTGTGCACCCAGGAAGATAAATGGACCTCAGGACTAGGAGAAATTAAAGAAGGACTGATGATTTGTAGAATAGAAATTGGTTCTTCCTCAAGGAACACCATTGAAGGTTCCAAAAGTGCTTTGTGTTTCCTGCTGTAGGGGATGAGATGCAACAGTGAAATAGTCACTCAAGTTTTCACAGTCCTACGAGTGTACAGGCAACAACTACCTGACATGTAGCTAGCATCCAGAAAGCCTCAGTAACTTTATTATTTCAGAAATACTTCTGTTTTAGCAGTGGTTGGCTTATCAGTGTGTTGAAATTTAATCCCTTCTGTAGTTTTTTTTTTTTTTTTTTTTTTTTTTTTTTTTTTTTTTTTTTTTTTTTTTTCTGTACTTAGGGAAGGGTCTACAGGGTATTCAGCATTTTACTAAGTAGATTGGACTCCTAGTTATTCTCCTGTTTACAGCCTGCCAAGTGTTGGGATTATAGACATGTACCACCAGGCCCAGTCTCATGCCTCAAGTACAGTCCCAGTGTGCCCCGGGGGCGGGGCAGCACAAGACCTACTGTATATACTATTAAAAGGATGAAAATTTAACCTATGGGGTCAGAGAAGCCAACATGATCTCTTTTTTAGAAAATATACTTTTCCATCCTCAGGCATTTTGTTATAGCAGCAGAAATTAGGCGAAGGCATCCTCCAATGCAGAAAAGCACTTTGTCTCAGAGTACCACATATGGGGCTTGTGGAGCTGTCTCTTCAGGGCAGTTTTCAAGATGAAGCATAGAAAAATAATAAGCTTTAAAAATCAACACGCTGGCCCAAGGCTGGGGGCAGCTCAGCAGTACAGTGTGTAATGAGGTCCTGGGTTCTAACTCCAGCATGACAAATTTAAACTGATGGTAATAACACTGGACCACCAGGTGGAACCATGGAGAGGGCTTTGGAAAGAAAGATCTGGGTGGGTCAAGGAAGCAAAGGAAGCAGGGGAACCTCCTCCAGAGGAAATCGCTCATTTACAGCCAGAGGAACACCCTCCAGAATATTCAAAATAAACAAGAGAGAAACTATGATGTGGAGGTGTTTTCAGATTTTGGGGAGCTCTTTCTGGAGATGCTTTCTAGGTTCTCTCTGCCCTGAGCAATGAACTGGTCCAGACAAGCTCAAATGGTAGCAAAGTTTTAGCAAGGTAGGAAAACAAATAAGCTCTGAAGCCTGTGTTTGGGCCAAGTAAGAGCAGGAAAAAAAGTATACCCTACAGCCTGAGGGAGGGCCCCAGGGAACTTAGGAAACACAGTGTGCGGTACTCTTGGCATCATCGGTGTCAGCTCTGGACATCCTAAGGGAAACCAAAAACCCATGGGAGTTTTCATAATTCCTTACACAGGGCCTTGAGAAGTGTTGTGTGCCTGTGTTCTGGGGTTTTGCAATTAATAGGTGTTGTAACCTGGCTCAACCAACTTCATTTTGTAAAATTTATGTGAACTCCATTTTGTGATATCTTGTCCTCTTTTGTAAACTTCCACCCATGTCTAACTGCAAGATGGGACTGTTTGTACAAATTAGAAAGTGTTTCTCAGCCTTAAAAGAGAAGGTAAAGAAAGCGTTTCTCAACATTCCACAAAATGTCCTTCCAATTATGGGAACAAATAGAACGCCTAAAAACAGGTAAAAATGTCATCAGATGTCCTTCCAACTACCAGAACAAAAATAACACCTAAGCCAGATAAGGACATATCCCTGTAGGGTTTACAAAATGTGACCTCATCTGCGGGAACAAAGAGTTAACCCTCGGTCATGACTAACTCAAAATAAGCTTTGTAAAATCCCCCCTCCTCCCCCTACACTTGTGGTTTTTCTCTTTAAAAACTGTGCCTCACTTAAGATTGGTACGCACCTAGCAATCTTGCTTGGGTGTACGCCACTGGGTACCAGCTAAAATAAAGTGCTTCTTTGTCTTTTGGACTTGCCTTGTTGTCATTTGATTTTTGAGCTACAACAGTTGTCATTCGATTTTTGAGCTACAACAATAGGTATCTTCGTTATTCTTTTCTCATTGCTGGGACAAATACCCAACGTCAAAATGAAAGGAAGGAAAGGTTTATTTAGCTCACAGTTACTGGAAGTTTCAGTCCATACCCAGCTGGCTCCAAGGCAGAGGGGCACAGGGAAGAGGGCAACCTTTCAGGGTGGTGGCAAAGAGCAAGAGCACAGAAGGAGAGGTAGCAGCAGCTCAAGCAGCCAGCTTCTCTTCCCTCCTTACGTTGTAATGCAAATTACCTGCCCCAAGACAGGTGCAGAATCCACACCCACAATAATCAATCACAAACTCCAGAAGCTTCCCCAAGACTGCATGAGGCTTTCGGGGGACAACTATACACAAACCATAACAATAGGTCCCCCTACTTCCAGCCAGCTTTGTCATACCCTACGTTGGAGGTGTGCCCTGGTCTTGGGATACTATGACCAGCAGCACCACAGAGCTAGCAACTGACCATTGTTTTTTTTTTTTTGAGGAACCAAGGATTGAATTTAGGCCCTTGTGCTTGCCACGTAAGCGCTTATTCTACTGAGCCATCTCCCCGGCCTCCACAACTGTCCATTTGGAAGAGAAGTATTAAAGTAATACTGTATGTTGAGACACTGAGTTCCTCAAGTATTCCAATGGTATTGTGGTTACATTTTCACAGGAAGAGAGAGTTCTTATCTCTTAGAGATTCACAATAGACTATATATTTTGGGAGGAAATGACCCATCTGGACTTGCTTTAAAATAACCCGGAGGGGACAAGGAGGGAATAGACTTGAAAAAAATTGACAATGAGTGCTGTCAGTGATGAAGTGGGGGTCCCTGTTTAAAACAGAGGCCAGGCATTTGAGGCTGCCTGGGGCCCACCAGATCCTCATTTGACCAAAGCCTAGTATGTGAATGGGACCACCCAGGGCCCACTGGATCCTCATTCCACCCAGAGCCCAGGCCCATGTGTGAGTAGAACTTCCTCCAAGAGACAGACCTGGTGTGGAACCCTGGAGCAGAACTCCCCGCAGAGGGGCTAGAGGCAAGACCCACCCAGCTGATCCAGGAGCAGAACATCTTGTCAGAGTGGCACAGAGGGTTCTCTTCCAAGGGCTGCAGCAAGAAGCAGTAGAGCCCAGCAGCCAGACCCAAGCCACACCTACCTGGACAAATTTAAACTTGATAGATCTGGACCTGGTACTAAGGTAAGAACTCTACCAAAGCTCTACATCAAAGGTCAGAAGACAGTGCTATACAAAATGACAAGAAAAGGGGCAAAATGCATTCTCAGGCCCTGAGCCCATCCAGAACAAGTGTGAGAGACAATAGCATAGAAGAAATTGGGAATCACACACCTGAAATCTCTGAAATAATAGTATCGGAAATAAACAACTGCAGAAAGGTATAGCGGAAGTCAGATATTTCTGAAGTAAAAAGTGATAACTATAATGAAAGAAATACTAAGTGCTCCTAAAGAAGACACCAGTTAAAAAAAAATAGAGGAGAATAGAAAAATGATGGAACCTTTGAATAAGCAATATAGGAAAGAAATAGAATACAAGAAGCAGATTCAAAGTGCCATACAGGAAATTAAAACCTCAATCACAAACTGGCAGAACCATTTGAATGAAGGTGAAAATAGACTTTCAGACCTTAAAGACACCATTGAAACTGGTGAAAAGGTCTCTTAAAAACTGCTAGAATGTAGGAAAAAGTAATTCAACATCTGCAAGAGAATGCAAAGATGAAAAACAGAAGAGTAAGTAATAGGCATTAATGAGAGAGAAGGATTCAATATAAATGATAAAAAAAGAATGTGAGCAGAAGTAATAGCAGAAAACTCCCCAAATATGGGAAACAATCTGACATTCAGGTAACTGAAACATGTAGAACTCCAAATATCATCAACCCAATTAAAACCACATCCAGTCATATAATAATCAAGATCTGAGAAATTTAGCACAGGAGCAGTATACTAAAAGTCACTAGAGAAAAGAAACAGGTCACATTTAAAGGAAAACCCATCAGAATGATGGCAGATTTCTCTTCACAAACCATCAAGTCAAGAAGAGCATGGAGCAAAGTACTACAAGTCCTGCAAGCAAACAAATTCCAACTCAGACTGATATACCCTGCAAAACTCTCTTTCAAGTATAATGGAGAAGTGAAACACTTCCATGACAACGAACAACTAAATTTCATGATGACAAAGAACCCTACACAGACTACTAAAAGATATTCTAGAGAGGGGTCAAAATGCCCACAACTCCATGAATGAGAATGGAAAGAACCCACCAAATAGGGCAAACAATTAAACACAGGAGAATAAGAGGTAAACAAAAGCAATCTTGGGGCTGGGGACATGGCTCACTAGAGTAAGCGCTTGCCTGGCAAACACAAGGGCCTTAGTTCTATCCCCAGTTCAGAAAAAAAAAAAAAAAAGCAATCATTCAATTATTCTTTTGGATACAGCAGCAAGATATTTCCATCAGCACACTCTATAGACAGTCTTCTCCTGCACCCTATGGGTCATGATTCCATGTCTACATGGCTGATATCAAGGAAATAACAGTACCTCAGTCCCACAAATGACACCTGGCCCCCAGTAAGCGTCATGGACACTGTCCATGTCCATGACACAGTAGAACTTTGTGCAATATCCTATCCCCAGACTGTTGCAAGTACTGGTCATATATTTATCTTATGTTTTATTCTTAGTAATTCTTTACTATTGTGAAAACTTTTTCTTAGTTCAATTGTTTTGAAATATTTAATTTTTAATTAATATTTAATTTTCTGAATATTGCTTAATGTTAAGTTTTAAGATTTATACTGTATCTTGGACTTACAATCTACTTAAAAGAGATGGCATGATATTTTCTTCTACTATGAAAAACTTTATTTTATTTATTTATTTATTTTTGGCGGAACCAGGGATTGAACTCAGGCCTTTGTGCTAGCCAGGCAAGAGCTTATTCTACTGAGCCATCTCCCCAGCCCAAGAAACTTTAAAAAGTATATGTAAAAAAAGAATATTCAGAGCCTGAAAAGAAAAAGATGAAATGATGACAAGTTTACGTTAAAGATCTAATTGGATTTTTTCCCCAGGCCAAACTCTATCCAGCTTTATTAAAAATACTCAGCATAAATATCATGGTTACCCAGGGGAGACCAGGAGGCCGTGAAGAAAAGACCCGGATGAGTTGCCTAAGTTCCAGGTCACTGAAGAGTCGGTAATACCTGCACTCAGGCATCGCTGGAGTACTTCCATTCCACCCCCTGAATTCCTTAGGATAACAATGCCTTCTGAAGTCCTATAAAACTCTGCCTTTGTTCTGGTTGAGGGTTGACATCTTTCCCCAGCTCAGCCCCTCTGCACCTAGATGGAATCAACCAGCCTGGTTCCTAATAGAAAATCCTACAGGGCTGATCTCAAATGCACCATTTTTCATGGTAAACACTCATAGTATTTCAGGCAGGACGTGGGCACACAGTCATTCATAGTACAGAACAACTTTCAAACTCCCTTCTTGGATGGACCACCAAAACTCAGAAATCCACTATAAAATCCAGTGGACTCTCCATTACATGCAGTAGGGGAAGCTCATTTATTTATTTTTATTTACGTATTTATTTTTTGTAGGGAATGTTCAGAGGAAGGGCTGGCATTTCACCTTTAGTATGTTGTTTCACAACTTGCTACAGGGCCAACCCTGACTTTCAGGACATGAAATGAGGATGGTAGCATCACTGATGTGAAGATCCACAATCTAGGAAAGGAAATCATGGCTCTTGTGGGACACCATCTCAACATCACCTGGAAGTCCACATGGCCTGACACGCTGTAGGGATCTGTTGGTTTCTCAGTGTGATCTCTTGTACCTGTGCAGAAATGAGGAAAAGACAGACAAGGGGACAAGACATGGTTTAGGTGCTAGCCTGTCTGCCTGGTTGACAGGACAATCCCCAGAACAACAGTGTGGTTGTGCATTTATACCTTTACAAAGTTGCAAGACACAAGGTCGTCTAGCGACTAATAGTCCACAGTGTCTAGACAGGATGTTTCTTTAAGGCAGAGGGAGGCTGAGTGCTTTAGCAGTGAGGTCTCAGCTTGCCCTCCCACATAGGATCAGCCTTTTGCTTCAGTAGCTCCCAACAACACACCCATAGCATCAACTTTGTAGTCAGGTTCCAGTAGGTCTCTGGGCTTGAGGGGCTTAAGTCTGCTGAGAGCAGAGAAGGAGAGGCAGGCATAAAATGAGCTGGGAGTTGTCCCATCCCACACAGCATTTCTGCCAAGGTGCCCCATGAGTCCACCAGGGAATCCCTCCTCCTGGGAGCCAGGAGGGAGTTTCTCAGAAGCAGTGAGGAACGCTGCCTTCCCCACTTCAATCCAGCATTGAAGACACTGCATTTGTGACTTATACGCCTTCTCCTCCAAAACAATAAAACGTTCCATGTACTTACAATGTAGCTTAAAGTAGTGAAACATATTTCTGCATTATTATAGAACTTGAGAAAAATAATGCTTCAAACTGTACAGTCATCAGAAGTACAGATATCAAAAACTGGGGACCATCCAGAAATGGCTGCCAGGGTCCTTCTTGAGTGTCCATCTTTAGTTTCCCCACCTCCACTCCAGCGTCCGACATGTGCATAAGGATCATCCAGCAGTCCTACAAGGTATCCTTCTCTGCAACCTCTCCTACACCAGCGGGCCTGCTTGCATCACCTCCTCCAGCTTCTCCAGAATGGGCAGCAGTGGCAGCTTCCAGGGTGGCCTGGGGCTGGGTGGCTATGGTGGGGCTGGTGGTGTGGGGAATATCATGGCTGTCCAGGTGAGCCAGAGCCTGTTGAACCCCTGAACCTGGCGGTGGACCCCAACATCTAGGCCATGCATATTCAGGAGAAGGAGCAGATCAAGAACCTCAACAACAAGGTTGCCTCCTTCTTCAACAAGGTTCGACTTCTGGAGCAACAGAATAAGAAGCTGGAGACCAAGTGGAGCCTCCTGCAGCAGCAGAAGTCAACCCAGAGTGACATGGACATGTTCAAAAGCTACAGTAACCTCCAGTGGCAGCTGGACTCACTGGGTCAGGAGAAACTGAAGCCGGAGGCAGAGCTTGTCAGCATGCAGAGGCTGGTGGAGGACTTCAGGAATAAATATGAAGATGAGATCAACAAGCGTACAGAGATGGAGAGTGAATCTGTCCTTAGCAAAAGGATGTGGATGAAGTTTACATGAAGAAGATGGAGCCTGAGTCATGCCTGTAAGGACTGACGCGATCAGCTCCCTCAGGCAGCCTTATGAAGAGAGACACTCGAGCTGCAGTCTCAGATCTTGGACACATCCGTGGTGCTGTCCATGGGCAACAGCCACTCCCTGGACTGGATGGCATAATCACTGAGCTCAAGGCCCTGTAGGAGGAGATCACTAACCACAGCTGGCCAAAGTCAAGAGCATATATCAGATCAAGTATTAAGAGTTGCAGACTCTGGCTGGGAAGCATGGGGATGACCTTGGCTGCATGAAGTCCAAGATCTCTGAGATGAACTGCAGCATCAGCTGCCTGCAGGCAGAGATTGAGGCCCTCGAAGGCCAGAGAGCATCCCTGGATGCTGCCATTATGATGCTGTGCAGTGTGGGGAGATGGCCATTAAGGATGTCAATGCCAAGCTGGCCCAGCTGGAGGCCGGCCTACAGAAGTCCAACAGGGCATGGCCTGGTAGCTTGTGAACATCAGGAGCTCATGAATGTCAAGCTGGCCCTGGATAGCATGATTGCCACATACTGCAAGGTGCTGGAGAGTGAGGAGAGCAGGCTGGAGGCTGGGATGCTGAACTTGAGCATCCACACAAAGATCACCAGGGGCTACTCAGGAGTGGTGAGCTCACACTGTGGGGAACTCACAAACCCTGGCTTTGGGAGCCTCCAAAGCCCTGGCTTCACCCGCACCCAGTCTGCTGTGGTTGTGAAGAAGATCAAGACCCGAGATGGAAAGCTGGTGTCTGAGACCTTTGATGTCCTGCCCAAGTGACTGGGTCACAGCAGTCTGTTCCAGCCTGCACCTCTCTCAACAAGCAGGGGCTGGTGGAGGACTTGAAGAATAAATATGAAGAGGAGATCAACAAGCGTACAGATATAGAGAGTCAATTCATTGTGAGGAGACAGCTATCCAAGGGAGTATTGGAAACAAGAAACCCACCTGAGGCTCCGCTTAGCCCTCAGCCCACCCTTTGGGGGACATTACTGCCTGGGGTGTGCCTTCTTTTCCACACCCTCCACCAAAAACCAATTTAAATTTTTTTTTAAAATAAAGCCTGGTTTTTCATACAAAAAAAAAAAAAAAGAAAAAAAGAAAAAAGAGGACACACTATATTTGGTGTCTTCAGTCCCCTCAGCCTTCTGTGCGGGCCTGGCTGGACCTCTGCACTTTAGCACAGCTATTCTGTCCTTCCAGTATCAGCTTGGGACTTTCCCCTTAGCTACCTTCTGTCC
This sequence comes from Ctenomys sociabilis, assembly GCA_004027165.1. Classification (NCBI taxonomy): domain Eukaryota; kingdom Metazoa; phylum Chordata; class Mammalia; order Rodentia; family Ctenomyidae; genus Ctenomys; species Ctenomys sociabilis. Next base: position 2,804 of record PVKA01020547.1, on the reverse strand, counting down.
CTTGTTTGCAGAGGACTTGGAAGGTGTGGGCGCTGGCTTTGGAAGAATTGGTTTGAGGATCTTTCTAGAAAAGTTCATCCTTCACCTTGGAATTGCCAAATTCAGTATCTCCTTCTGCTCTTTACTTTGGCATTGTGGCCACAGACAGGTGCTGGATATGGTGGCATGTGGATTTTGTTGGTCTTGGAGTTGTTCTTGCCTCTTCTTCCTTCATTGGCTTTCGTTTGTGATTCTAGAATTGTGCAATGTCCCACTCTATAATACAGACATGTCTAGTGGGGTGAACAGATGTTGAATTATAGGCACAAAAAAGGTCGAAGAAGCCAGGTGAGCTAGTGCACACTGTAACCCTAGGACTTGAGGCAGAGGAGGATTGCTGTAAGTTCTAGGCAGATGTGGGCTGCACAGTGAGTTCACAACCAATCTGAACTATATTGTGAGTCACTCTCATAAAGAAATATATAAAACACAAAACCAGGATGCCTGCTCTGGTACGCTGCATTGGGTGCTTCTTTTCTTAGTTGATTTTTGTTTTGTTTGACACAGGATTCCACTAGGTAGCCCAGGCTGTCCTCCAACTCACAGTGATATTCCTGCCTCAGCCTCCCAAGAGTGCTGGGCTTACAGGCCTGTGCCACCACACCTGGCTTTCTTAGCTGAAGTTCAACTTATACCTTGCCTTGCAATAAACTAGAAATGTATAATGGCTTTCTGCAAGCCCTTCTAGTGAGAAACTGTGCGGGAGCAGCTCTAGGAGTTCTGCCAACTTGCCATCCATGTCAGAAGTGAGGTGGGTCTTGGGCACTGTGATTCCTAATCTAGAGTTGGCTCTCAATTGTTCAGACACTGACACCTGGCTTTTATCTTCAGACACTCAGATTTCATGAGGATACAGTGCGATCTGGGCATTAGGAGTTTGAAAGCTCCATGGAAGATATGCAGAATAATTTAATATTCTTATAAGCAAAGAGCACAGATATGTACTAGAAGAGCACAGATATGCCACACACAGTGATGATACCAATAAAACTAACAGTTTTATTGGGAATGCTTCTCTTGTGTGGAACGGGGAAAGCTACTGATGTGGTAACAGTGAATTTGTTGCGGCTGAAAATTCAAATGATTACTTGGTTTGGATTCCCCTTTTGTGGGGACCATACACCATAATAGGGGTCTTTTCCCTCATGAAGCTGAAAAAGGGGGATCTGAGAAAGAGATGGGAAAGAGCTATGGAAGCATACATGAGGTCTGTAGCAGATTAGTTTCAGAACATGGAGCACACAGTTATAGAGGATCGTGGATTTGGCTCCCCTAAAATAAGATCCTGTGCCCCTTACAGAGTCCTCATTTGCCTCTGTTTAAGACCATGCAATCTGGGGTCAGAAAAACCCCACGAAGTGATGCCAACATCTGTCCTGGCTGTGTGATCAAGGCAAATCACCTTGTCTCTTTGGACCTGTTTCCTATTAAGCTTTGGATAATTTGAGGGCTTAAACTCCATTTGCATGTCATCAAGGTCCAAAAAAGATGAGTTCACCTATAAAGCCCTTGGTTTGCTTAAGGCTCTAAAACTTGAGGCTAAGGGTCCAACCTGGAGGGTTTAGTTCCTAGATCTAAGTGCCTTGCGCACTATGTGTTTCGCCTCTTGGCAAGGGGTATCTCATTCTGACAGACTGAGCCGCATTCAAGACCTCTGTACTGGATCCAATCTGCTGTCTGATGCCCCATATCCTCTGGGAAGGCCGTCAGGGCTTTCGGGTAGGTGTCTACTAAGTGCTAGAGTTGTGTCCCTGGCTAAGTCTCCCCACCTCCGTGACCTTCTGCGAGGAGCCCTAAGTTGGTTCGTCCTTGCAAAGCTTGCGCTACCTACAATCATCATACTCACCAGTCTGAGATACAGATGTCAATCCTACCGCTGTCCAGCAGTTCTGGCCACAGGCCCTCAGCCTCCAGGTTCAGGACCTGCTTCTTGTCACACCAACTAGGAACGCGGGAGAAGGGCAATGAGAACAAGCAGATCTTTTCTCAACCACAGACCTGGCCATTTGGAAACAGGAGCTTTTACCAGTATGAGGTGACAAAGCATGTCTGAGAAGGTGCCCCAGGCACTGGTACCAAGTTGTTCTCCACAACCCATCCATCCCCACCGTGCCGTGCCCTCCAGTTTCGGAACCCTTCTGTGGGACAAAAGATAACTGTGCTCAAGATCTATTAGCTAAAAAAGAAAAAAAGATTCAGTAGCTCACTGGGTTCCCTGTAGCTCAGCCCTTCCCAGAGGCTCGACGGTCCCACCCCTCCAGTTCCTGATTGGCTTGATTCTCTTGCCTAGTTTTGACTCTGCCTCCTTGCCCCCCTCCCAGAAGGGTTGACTTCACCCTATCCACCTTCCCCTCTGCAGCTCTGCAAACCCATACCTCCCACCGGCTACCTGATTGGTCAGCATGCACTCTGGCTCCGCCCCCAGGCTCCAATGTAAAGCTTCTTTCTTCTCCCCAGCTTCCGGGATAGTTACTACCCCAGGACCTCTCCTGTGGGTCCCGGACCCCTGCGCCCCTCAGGCCTCCTGACCTTGTCCACAGCAGTTGCGGATGAGGTTTCGTCCAATGGTCTGAGCAAGCAGAAGCGAACGAGCGGGCGGGGTCTGGCGTCGCCGGTAGGGGGCAGGCGGCTGCGGACCAGCTCCAGCAGGGCGCGGCCGGAGGCGCTGTCGTCCCGGGCCAGCATCAGCAGCCACAGGGCCTTGCTGTCCACCAGGGACCTCCAGGTGCGGCACACGTGGCGGCAGCGCCCGAGCAGCTCGCGCG